>MJUU01019740.1:79643-99085 GCA_002080025.1 Modiolus philippinarum
GAAGATTCTACAAAGATCGATCGCTGACCTACCAGCCGCCATTTTGTTTACAAACTGGCTTTACCCTAAGTTATTTTTAGCACATGATGAAGATTGTAACTACATGTACACGATCTAATAAAGGGATGATTACACACTGATGAGAGGAAATAAAAAACACAAAACAGAGGAAAATAAGTTTATTCAGATACATAAACAGTTTTATTTATTTTTGAATACATTGTTTAATTTCCAACAGTCAGCTGGCAATACACAGTTTGACCCGATTACGATGGTGACGTAATCTGTCAAATTTACAATGAATCTACAACGAAAACAAAAGATCTTAACTACAAAATGTCTAAAAATGACGTTCTAGGATCGAAGTTTCTACATGGTGACAAGTCCTTCAACATTTCAACCTCTTCTTGCCAACAGAATGATTCCCCATTGCCGAAAATGGCTTTACCGGACAATCGAATACTCCGGCAAATAGAATATTTTTTTCTGACAATTCTTGTATCCGATTGGGCGGAGTCTACTGTAATGGGAAAAAAAGTTTTCGTCAAACAGGAAGTAGATGAGTGACAGACTTGAAAAGGGGAGAAACGGTACAACTCATCATACTTAAGCTTCAGACCTGATATCAAATCATTAAAACATACAAAAGCTGAGAAATCCTTGATGAAAGATGTTCTGGATGGACGGACAGACAGACAGACAGACAGACAGACAGACAGACGGATGGACAGATGGACGGACAAAGGTTAAACAGTATACCTCCCTCTCCTCCGGAGCGGGGGTATAATTATTTTTTTAAACTTTGAATAAGAAACACGATTTTTCTATTCAATTTGCCAAATATGTTTTTTTTTTCATATTATCAAACATAAATAGAGTACCTCTCTTCTATCGTAGGACGGCAGTTTCTTTCTAAACTCCATCATCTTTCTATACTGTGAATTACTGTTCTTATCATTCAATTCCTTCAACATTCTCTGGTCATCCACACATGAAGTTAGGCTCTCTCCAACTTCTGTTTCTAAAATAGAAAAAAACATGCCATCTCCACATGATAAATATTATAACATTCAGAAGAAAATAAAGTCTATCTTTTACATTATTCTATATTTATAAAATTAAATTCACTACAGATTTCAATGAAATCGCTTTTATTGAATAAAAAAGTGTAGACAAAGACACGTCTCGCCAGAATATAAACATTATTGTTTACACATGATGAACCTAATACAAAAGGTCGAGATAATTAATGCATGATTCAACTTTAAGATAAACCTAATATGGAGAGTCTAGGTTCTTTAATTGCTGAGAAATGGACATTAATGTAACAAGTGTTGACCCAAATTGATGTCTCGCCCGTCCCTGCTTTGTCGCAAAATTGATATGAAAACTCAAACTGTCTAAATAATACAACATAAAATGTTCGCTGGACTGTGAAATTAGGGTAACTGACAAAAGCAATATAGCAGACTATTATGTATCTACCAAAACCAAAATGTCAAATATCAGTGACCTATCAATGCTGGATACTGAAAACCAAACATGTTCACTAGACCATGAAAATGAGGTCAAGGGCTAAAGCCAAATAGCAGGCTGTCATGTTCCATCTAAGACAAACCCACATACTAAAAATTATTGACCTTTCATTAATAAATACTGGGAAACTTAACATGATCACTTGACCGTGAAATTGAGGTCACAGACAAAAGCCATATAGCAGACTGTCATGTACTACCCAAGATCAACCTATATACCTAATATCATTGACCTACCATGGCCACTTATAGTAACTGAGAAAATGACCTAAGCACAAAAACTTAACATGCCCATTAGACCGTGAAATTGAGGACAAGGACAAAAGCCATATGACAGACTGTCATGAACTACCTAAGCTCAACCTACATACCATATATCATAGACCTACCACTTATAGTTACTGAGAAACTAAACTAAGCACAAAAACTTAACATGATCATTGAACCGTGAAATTGAGGTCACAGACAAAAGCCATATATTAGACTGTCATGTACTACTCAAGACCAAGCTATATAACAAATATCATTGACCTACCACTTATGGTTACTGAGAAAATGACCTAATCACAAAAACTAAACATGCTCACTAAACCGTGAAATTTAGGTCAAGGACAAAAATAATATGACAGACTGTCATGTACTACCTAATACCAACCTACATACCAAATATCATTGACCTACCACTTATAGTTACTTAGAAACTAAATTAAGCACATGTTCATTGGACCGTGAAACTGAGGTCACAGACAAAAGCCATATAGCAGACTGTCATGTACTACTCAAGACCAACCGAAACTGAGGTCACAGACAAAAGCCATATAGCAGACTGTCATGTAATATTCAAGACCAACCTATATACTAAATATCATTGAACTACCACTTATAGTTACTGAGAAAATGACCTAATCACAAAAACTTAACATGAAAGTTTACGCCGCCGCCGTTGCCGCCATACTTTGTACGTATATGTCTCGCTTTCCGCGACTTTTGTCAGGGGCGAGACAAAAACTGACAAAGTCACTGGACCATGATATTAAGATCAAGATTACTTGACAAGTGTCAGACTGGCATTTATCCTTTAATATGTAACAATAAACCGTATATGGAGAGTCTAGCTTCTTTAATTGCTGAGAAATGGAATGTAAATATTTAACAAAGTCACTGGACCATGAAATTAAGGTAAGTGTCAGACTGGCATATACCCATTAATATGTAACAACTAGAAGTGGGAGAAGTCGCAAACGACAGCTAATCCCCTCGCCCGCTGTCAAGAAATAATATAATCTAAATATGTATGAACGACTAAGGTATATTCACAGAACATTGAGTTCATTGATGTTTAACATGCAGTATCTCAGGTATAAATATTTATGGAAACTTTAACCCAAGTCTGTCAAGTGTAAAATGTAGGTCAAAGTGACCCTATTGTCATCTGAAGCTGCTTCACTCTCCAAGATGCATCCACTGACCGAAGATAATTCATGTGACTTGTGTAATATCTCAGACATAACCCTTACTCTTATTTTAACCAAATCATTGAAGCATAAAATGTAGGTCAGAGTAATCCAGTTATCATCTGAAGCAGCATCACTCTCCAAGACGCATCCACTGACCAAAGATGATTGATGTGCCACATGTAGTTCCTCAGATATGAACCTTAACTCAAACTTTAACCGAGTTCATTGAAGCATAAAATGTAGGTCAGAGTGACCCAAGTATCATCTGAAGCAGCATCACTCTCCAAGACGCATCCACTGACCAAAGATGATTGGTGTGCCACATGTAGTTCCTCATATTTGAACCTTAATGCAAACTTTAACCTGAGGTGGGACGAACGGACGGACGGACGGGCGAGATGCTATATCCCCTCCCCAACTCCGTTGGGCGAGGGAATAATAAACCTTTTATGGAGAGTCTAGCTTCTTTAATTGCTGAGAAATGGACATCAATGTAAAAATTTAACAAAGTCACTGGACCATGAAATTAAGGTCAAGGTTACTAGACAAGTGTCAGACTGGCATATACCCATTAATATGTGACATAAACATAATATGGAGAGTCTAGCTGCTTTAATTGCTGAGAAATGGACATAAATGTGAAAATAATAACAAAGTCACTAAACCATGAACTTAACATGACAGGTGTCAGACTGGCATGTACTCATTAAGATGAAGCATTACACCAAATATGGTATCTCTATACATTACAATGGCTCAGAAATTGACTTGAATGTAAAACTATGTCGCAATATTTACAAAGTTACTGAACCATGCAAATGAGTTCAATGTCACCTGACATGTGGCAGACTGGCATGTACCCACTAAGATGCACCAATACACTAAATATAAGAGATCTATGCATTACAAATACAAGTACTTGAATGTGAAACTATGTCGCAATTTTCATGGAGTCATTGAACCATGAAGACAAGGTCAAGGTCATCTGAGGACCAAAGATGAACTGTATGTACTACAGTTAAAAAGTTATTAAGGTTTTAGGGAAAGTCTACAATGCCGCCGCCGCTGGAAAGCAATAACTATGTCTCCCTTTCAGCTACTTTCGTCGCTGGCGAAACAAACTGTATTCACCAGTCAGAAGTGATATTCACTGGCGGGGATTTTCGTCGAGTGATGCTAATTTTAGAAAAGGGGAATTCCATTCATTTTAATCAACCAATCAAGGTGCTTCTAGTGTCACAACAAAAAATGTCTGCCATCTTGCCAGACGAACACATAATCCTACAATGCTATTCAATTCAATTTGCTGAGTGATTCACAAATGGAAAATTTAGTGTCTACTGTGATTACTGATACATTCTTCCCTCCGAATAAGGCATGGACCATTCGATTTCAGGGGGGGCTGGGATTTTCAAGGATTTTTTTCTGCGTCCGCCTCAAGGGCCAGATTATTATTTTTTTAATACACTATGCCAGGAAATTTTGATGAGACAGGCTTTTTTTCTAATGACAGGATGAGGGCCAGATTGTTTTTTTAACCCAGGTGCTGTTCAGATAATTTTTATTTTGGCAAAAATCGGAGGTAGAAAATATATTTTTTTTAATCCCAGCCTCTCCCTCTGAAAATCAAATAGTCTGTGCCTCAATATGGAATGTTTCCACAACGTTCAAATATTAATTTTTCAATGGAAAACCATTCCAATCAGACATATTCTTAAAAGTTGCCATTAGCCACTGCACCAATGATCTATAAATATGGCCTTATTAACATAAACTAATTAATACATGTAAAAAATATTAGGGGGATATATATTTATATTCTGCTAAAGTGAGATATCCAGGTAAATCCTGCAATTTGATTGGTTACCTTGACAGGGGATATGAGACCGTATCCCGTGGTAGCAAAATCACAATTTTTAAACGCTTTTTATAGATAAATTATAGCACTTCTAGCAGAATATAAAAGTTATTCGGGCTTCACAGGGGATACGGGTTCATATTCCCTGTCTGTGCCCTGTATCCCCTTCGCCTGACGGCTCAGGGGATATAAAACACAAACAGGGAATATGAACCCGTATCCCCTGTGAAGCCCGAATAACTTTTATATTCTGCTAGAAGTGCTATAATTTTTTTTTNTTGGTTTTTGGTTTTTTGTTTGTTTGTTTGTTTGTTTTTTTTTGTTTTGTTTTGTTTGTTTTTTTTTTCTTTTGTTTACTTTATGAATCCTCTGTGAATATCACTTTTTCTTTGGAATATAGAATAAAACAATAACCGTCTTTTGTTTCGGTAAGTGTGTGAGTTATTGACTTTTGAAAAGAAGTGATATTTACTTCTTTTCAAAAGTCAATAACTTATCACATTTACCTCAACAAAAGACAGTAATTGTATAACATTAGTTCCAGAATAAGAGATATTTTATCTATCTTCTACAAAACAGGGAAAATCATTAGTCTCAAGGGCTAACTTAAAATTTTCCAGTTTATTTATTAAGTTCGTTCAACAGTAGAAATTTGATATTCAACAGCTGTAACAGATAGATTCTTTATACATCTGTATTCATATACATGTATGAAATGGTTCTATGCTGAATTGTAATACATGAGTATGTAGATGACTAGATACAAAATGTATTGTAAAATTCAACGCCAGTTTTATTTTTTTCTCTTGGTTCTCTTGGTCCTGGGGGTCAGCCTGATGTTGACGAACGGTAGAAATAATATTTTTTTCTTTTGGTGGTGGGGTCTAAAATATATGGCACCCCTCCCCCCTGGATGGAAAATTTAAATGGAATAGCCCTTATCGATAAACTGCTGCGCCAAGAGCGCATGATATGCCAGTCCACTGTCAACTCGAACTTTATGGCATTGTTGGACCACAACAACATTTTGATTGAAAAAAAAATCAAACAGAATATGTGCCTTACCAAGATGTAACCATTCAACAAATATCAAATTAATATGTAAAAAAATGAATTTTCAAAAAAATATCCAAGGGCATAACTGTCCACAAAAATCATTAAACAGAAACCATATTTAAACTTAATCCATAATTTATAGACATACAATCAGAAACTATATATCAAATCAACATATTCACACATTGTAAAGAAAAGGTCGAGAAACTGAGGTTTTTCAAAAATTTACAAAGTCCAAGGGCCATTACTCTGTACAAAATCAACCAACTGGAACCAAATTCGAACTCAATCTGTATCTCACCTAGATATACTCATATACATAATATCAAATCAATATGTCAAGCAGTTACAGAAAAAATCTCCGGAAACCTATATTTTTCAAAATTTCACTAAGTCCATGGTCCATAACTCTGTACAAAATCAACCGACTGGAACCAAATTCGGACTTGAGTTGTATCTGACCTAGATATAGTCATATACCAAATATGATATCAATATGTCAAGCGGTTACAGAAAAAAACTCCGGAAACCTATATTTTTCATTATTTTACTAAGTCCAAGGGCAATAACTCTATACAAAATCAACCGACTGGAACCAAATTCGAACTTGATCTGTATTTCACCTAAATATAGTCATGTATCAAATATGAAATCAATATGTCAAGTGGTTACAGAAAACATAGAAAGCAGCCACAGCCTGCTAAGCTCACCTTGTTGCACAGCATTGTCACATGTTGCACATGTCAGTAAACAGGAGTGGACTATAATCATTCTTTTTAACAGATTCAGTCATACATAAATTGTAGTTTACAGTCTGCATCCAAAGCATTCATTGTTGTTGTCATCCCAAATTGCATCATACATACCGATATGGTTGCTAAGGGACATGTCAGTAAGCAGGAATGAACTTTAACCATTCTACCAAACCAAGTCGTTCATACGTAAAATGTAGGTCAGAGACAGCATCCGAAGCATGCATTGTTGTTGTCATCCAAAAATGCATCACAGATACCAATATGGTTGATGTGGGCCATGTCAGCGAGCAGGAATGGACTTTAACCATTCTTCCTAACCAAGTCGCTCATGCATAAAATGTAGGTCAGAGACAGCATCCGAAGCATGCATTGTTGTTGTCATCCCAAAATGCATCATAGATACCAACATGGTTGATGTGGCCCATGTCAGTAAGCAGGAATGGACTTTAACCATTCTACCTAATCAAGTCGCTCATGCATAAAATGTAGGTCAGAGACAGCATCTGAAGCGTGTATTGTTGTTGTCATCCCAAAATGCATCATACATACCAATATGGTTGATGTGGGCCATGCCAGTAAGCGGGAATGAACTTTAACCATTCTACCTAACCAAGTCGCTCATGCGTAAAATGTAGGTCAGAGACAGCATCCGAAGCATGCATTCCAGTCGTCATTCCAAAGTGCATTAGGCATACCAATATAGTTGATGTGGGGCATGTCAGTAAGCAGGAATGGACCTTAACCATTCTTCCTAACGGGACGCGGACGCCGACGCTAGGAGTATCAAATAAGCCCCCCTCACTTCGTGAGGTGAGCTAAAAATCTCGGGAAACCTATATTTTTCAAAATTTCACTAAGTCCATGGTCCATAACTCTGTATAAAATCAACTGACCAGAACCAAATTCGAACTTGATCTGTATCTCACCTAGATATTGTCATATACCCAATATGAAATCAATATGTCAAGCGGTTACAGAAAAAACTCCGTAAACCTTTATTTTTCAAAATTTCACCAAGTCCAAGGGCCATAACTCTGTACAAAATCAACCGACTGGAACCAAATTCGAACTTGATCTGTATTTCACCTAGATATAGTCATATACCAAATATGAAATCAATATGTGAAGCGGTTACAGAAAAAATCTCCGGAAACCAAAAAGTTAAAAAGACGGACAGATGGACGAACGGACAGACGGAAAACGGACAGACGGAGGGTATACCATATTACGTCCGTTTTTCGATGGGCGTATTAGGGCATATAAAAATTAAAATAAAAAATTGTTTTCTTCCTTTTTCCAGAAAAGAATGGCTTCGCATTTTTTAAAATGGTCTATAACATGTAATATGTACTTTAGATTTTACCTTCATTCCATTCCTCTAAAATCAAGTCTTGTTCTTCTTGTGTTAGTTTGTACATCTGGTCCAAGTCTGGTACATCTGTATCTTCTGTACCTAATCACACAATGAAATATTATAGACAGTCTTTATTTAGAGCATGAAATGATAACTAGAGACTCAGAGACTGAGCCTGTATCGCTCACCTGGCAAAATGCTTCTACGCCATACATGACTAAAAAAGATGTTTCCTTACAAATGGGGTCAAATGTTTAGTTATGTTTTTCATTAGCTACCATGTTTTGTCTGATCCTATTGAAATGAATAATTTTTGCAAAGGACCTTCTATACATTTCAGAGATGATGATTATAAGGATGGTTATCTCATTCCTGACTATGTTAAACTATGTTCTGCACTGGAGGCCATCTTTTTTGTCAGATCCAAGTACCTTCGATACATCCTTACTGTAAAGATTGGTTGAATTTGCTTCNGCGTCGAAAAAATTTCGGCAAACTAAGTAAAGGACCTTCCATACATCATTCCTGTAAAGTTTGGTTCAATTTACTTCAGTAGCTTCAGAGGAGATAGCAAATATATGCTTTTCCCATAGGGTCCATGTTAAATTTAAGTTCAGCGCTGACGGCCATGTTTTTTCACGGATCGAAATAATTTCGGCAAACTGAGTAAAGGACCTTCCATACATCATTCCTGTAAAGTTTGGTTCCATTTGCTTCAGTAACTTCAGAGGAGATAGCAAATATATGCTTTTCCCATAGGGTCACATGTTAAACTATGTTCTGGCTGGCAGCCATGTTTTTTCACGGATCGAAAAAATTTTGGCAAACTAAGTAAAGGACCTTCCATACATTATTCCTGAAAAGTTTGAAAAGTTTGGTTTAATTTGCTTCAGTAGCGTCAGAGGAGATAGCAAATATATGCTTTTCCCATAGGGTCCCATGTTAAACTATGTTCTGCGCTGGCGGCCATGTTTTTTCANGGATCGAAAAAATTTCGGCAAACTAAGTAAAGGACCTTCCATACATCATTCCTGTAAAGTTTGGTTCCATTTGCTTCAGTAACTTCAGAGGAGATAGCAAATATTTGCTATTCCCATAGGGTCCCATGTTAAACTATGTTCTGCGCTGGTGGCCATGTTTTTCTCATGGATCGAAAAAATTTCAGCAAACTAAGTAAAGGACCTTCCATACATCATTCCTGTAAAGTTTGGTTCAATTTACTTCAGTAGCTTCAGAGGAGATAGCAAATATATGCTTTTTCCCATAGGGTCCAATGTTAAATCTAAGTTCAGCGCTGGCCGCTATGTTTTTTGGCGGATCGGAAAACTTTCGGCAAACTTAGTAAAGGACCTTCCATACATCATTCCTGTAAAGTTTGGTTCCATTTGCTTCAGTAACTTCAGAGGAGATAGCAAATATATGCTTTTCCCATAGGGTCCCATGTTAAACTATGTTCTGCACTGGCCGCCATGTTTTTTCACAGATTGAAAAAATTTCAGCAAACAAAGTAAAAACAATTCCATACATCATTCCTGTAAAGTTTGGTTCCATTTACTTCAGTAACTTCAGAGGAGATAGCAAATGTTTGCTTTTCCCATAGGGTCCCATGTTAAATTTAAGTTCAGCACTGGCGGCCATGTTTTTTCATGGATCGAAATAATTTCGGCAAACTGAGTAAAGGACCTTCCATACATCATTCCTGTAAAGTTTGGTTCCATTTGCTTCAGTAACTTCAGAGGAGATAGCAAATATTTGCTATTCCCATAGGGTCCCATGTTAAACTATGTTCTGCGCTCGTGGCCATGTTTTTTCATGGATCGAAAAAATTTCGGCAAACTAAGTAAAGGACCTTCCATACATCATTCCTGTAAAGTTTGGTTCAATTTACTTCAGTAGCTTCAGAGGAGATAGCAAATATATGCATTTTCCCATAGTGTCCAATGTTAAATCTAAGTTCAGCGCTGGCGGCCATGTTTTTTGGCGGATCAGAGAAATTTCGGCAAACTTAGTAAAGGACCTTCCATACATCATTCCTGTAAAGTTTGGTTCAAATTGGTCCAGTGGTTTCAGAGGAGATAGCAAAAATGTGAAAAGTTTACGGACGACGACGGACGATGGACGCCGAGTGATGAGAAAAGCTCACATGGCCTTTGGCCAGGTGAGCTAAAAAGAGCTGCAAAATATTTTATAAATATATGAGTTAATGGTCTAAGGATTTCTCAAAAGACTAAGTGGTGTAAAAATAATGTTTTGTTTAATGTATTTTTATGACTTTACAACTTGAAATAAACTATTAATGATTTCTAATTCACTGTTTCAGAAACGGGGGAATTGTGGGTTCAATGATTGTATTTCAAATTTAGGTGTACAGACACTCGATTTTCATCCAATGACATAATGCTATTTACATTCTTTGACCAAGCAAAATATTTTGGTGTACGCTCTACCCACTATGCTTTGGTTTCTAAAACGGTGAATTATGTTTGGTGTAAACTGATGTCTAAAACACTTGTTTTTGACCCTCCTGAATGGGAATACAACAATTTTCACTTAATTTGTAGAAGTCTTAGTTTTGTAGATTTTTAAAGGCCAAAATTTGTCCTTAGTGTACCTCCTCCTTTATAAAAATGCAATATTTGGGGTTTACAGAATTAAACATAAAAGTTCTTACCTTGTATAGAATTGTCAACAGATAGCGATATGTTACTACTGGTGTCTCTCTCAGTCCTCATTCTGTTAATCAAAATTAGTGTAAAATAATTATTATAGAATCATAATTTTGATGTACATGTATATGTAATAAAGTCATAAAAGAATGCCAACAAAATATACAAGTCATAAATAGTCTTTTTGTTGGGGCAATTGATGACAGTGATTGTAAGAAAACTGCAAGTTGCTGGGGCAAAGGATGACAGTGATTGTAAGAAAACTGTCAGTTGTTGGGGCAAAGGATGACAGTGATTGTAAGAAAACTGCCAGTTAATTGGAAGTTTGTTGATGATCCTGCATCCATTCAGTATATAGAGATATGGATGTAGTGTTATTCTACATCTAGGAATGAAATTAACTCAAATGGCTGTTAAAGGCTGTCTTGAATTGAGGTATGAGCAAAGCTCATTGTTGAAGCTATCATTGTAACTTCAAGAACAAAAAAAAGTTGTTCCATTGCTTTGTTCTACCATAATTTGTAGTGACTTTATTTCATGTGCATTTACTCCATATTCTTCCACTGTTAATTTAAGGTAGGTCAAGCCTAATAAAAATATATGACAGAATTTTTTTATTTTAACATAACTCATATGTTCAAAAGATAAAATAAAAATGATATGATACTGATCATCTTTTTCTGATATCAGGCTTTGAAAATAAGGCCAAATTCAGTCTTTTTCAGCAATATTTACAAAGAATATACAAGGAACTGTGAGAACTTGCTTATCATTTAGCTTTCATATGAAATAAATATCAGATTTTTTCTATTTTTTGAAATTTTAGCGATAAACACTTCAGCTATATGTTGAGCTGAAAAGATCTATATGTCATCATTTGATTAAGAGAGAAATTTTATATAGTTTAAGAAATAGACAATATTTATGGGAAAGGGGAGCTAATTTGTGGGAAAGTGTATGTCAGTGTATTATGACGTCACAATGAAAAGGCCAATAAAGGAATATTCCGGCTTGAAAATCAAGTCAATTCCGCATCCGATTCGTGTTTGGCATATGCACCAATCAAATGTGCCGTGTATTATTATGTGCCGTGTTGATCTACCTTACAGCATAAATGGAAATTTTCATTTGATTTTGTGTGGACTAGTTCTAATTATCAAAAGTATCAACAATGACATTCTCAAGATGCTTTTTAACTTAATTTCAGGAAATTATTTACAGATACAGATTTACAAAATTAGCCACACAAGTTAGGCTGCAAGTTATTTAACAAACAAATGACATCATTATAAAAAACATAAACACTAATTTGTATGCAAATACAAAGTCCAAATGGAAGAATCTGATGGCCTGTTAATACCGAGATAAACTTTTCTTGACCCTTTTTACCTGTCAAATGAAGGTACAGAACTATCCCTAGTCTGTGAAGGACCTGGTGGTTCTGTGTCATCCATGTCATCTAAGAGTTTTTGTATATGATCCTCTTTGCCTTGTAGAGAAACTTCTGGCCTCTGTATTAAACAGTTAAATATAATGCATGTATTTCAATTTAAAAAAAAATAACAATAAATCCCTGAAAACTTACAATACTATACAAGGTTGTTGAATTTTACAATTATTATTGTCATTCAACCTTGGCATCATTTTTAAAAGACACATTGTTGGATATTGGTAATTGTAAATTACACAACATTCCAAATGATTTAAAAAAGTCTTGACTGTGTATCTTGATATAAGTGATCTATTTCAACAACTGATAAGTTTTTCATTCTTTATAAATGCAAAGTAACAGTATTATTAGAAGTAAATACAATCTAGCTAAATTGAAAACCAAGACATCATTGTTTTATATCCAAAAAATGATATTGTAAATATTGCATAAAATGTATTGATGTATATATATACTTATACTAATAAACTTGATAATTACATAAGCCAAAATAAGTCAGTTCATAAACACAAAATTTTTGTATACCAGTATCACTGATTTATATAGTTGTTACCAAGTATTCTGAAGCCAAGATTATCACTATACCTGTGTAAATTCTTGTCTTATTTTCCTTTCCTTTCCCCTTCTGGCATAATACAATCCAATCTCCTTGCCTGTCAATCCTGGAGGTCTTCCTCCTCTTCTTCCTCTGCCACCAAAATGACCTTCACCATCATTTTGTCCATAACCACGACCTCCTCCACCATGACGGTTTCCTTCATCATCATAAAACCTTTGACCTTGACCTCTTTGATGTCTACCTCCACGATGACGTCTCCAATTTCCTTCACCATTATCACCTGTAATAAAAAAAGATGCATTAAGCTACATTTAATACATCAGAAAATCTACACCACCATCTAGATGCATGCACGTGCAAGGTTAGATGATCCTAACATGTACAGTGACTGAGATCTGAACTCGGACGTAAACTTGAATGTACGTCAATCAAGCGGAAAATATAGGTCAAATGACCTAATTTTGCCTGGATGCTGACCTACCATCAGAGATGCATGCGCATGCAAAATTAGATGATCCTAACATGTACAGTGACTGAGATCTGAACTCAGACGTAAACCTGAGTGTAAGTCATGCAAGTGGAAAATATAGGTCAAAGTGACCTAATTTTGTCTGGATGCTGACCTACCATCAGAGATGCATGCATATGTACAGTTAGATTATTGTACTATGTATAGTAACTGAGATATGAACTAAAATGTAAATTTGAATGCAAGCCACTCAAGTGGAAAATATAGGTAAGAGAGACCTAATTTTCTTGGAGGCTGTGAGTTAACCCAAGATGCACCTGCATGCAAAGTTTGATGACCCTACACTGCATAGTTACTAAGATATATACCCAAATGCGGACGAAGACGTGGACGCGGACGAGGACGCCGGGGGTACTCCAATAGTCCCCCTCAACTTCGTTGAGGCGAACTAAAAATTTGTAAAGGTTCCACAGAACCTAATGTCTTGGCCGCACAGTATGTTGTCATTATAATAGATAAGGTTGCTAGGTAGTATTCCAAGAATAACTGGTCTTTAGAGTTTCATGAAACTTACCAAAACTGGAATCAAAGATTTTTGTAATTTTACTATTGAAAATCCTTATTACTGGATAGAATTGAAAATGATATGGTTACTAGATGGAATCCAAAAAAAATACCACATCTTTGAGAGCTTCAGGAATGTTACCAAAATAAGAAACAAAGATTTTTGCAATTTAACTAGTGCAAAAGAAAGGAACTGCAAAAGTTATGTTTGCTAGGTAAAATTCCAAAAAGTAACTAGTCTTGGAGAGTTCAAGGAATGTAAACCAAAACTGGAATCAAAAATTTTACTATTAAAATGTTTGTTTGATTCAAATTTATCTAAATAGCATTGTTGTTAGGAAGAATTTCTGAAAATAAGATTTTCTGAAAATAGCTTGTCTTGGACAGTTTCAGGAAATTTGCCAAAGTTGTTATTCAATTCTTTAGTGTTCAAAATTATGTTTGGTACCAAGATATTATCAAAATTTGTAATTGAATGCAAAAATTTAAAAAGAGTAATTGTGCATTACATGATACCCTGCCACGTTTCACAAACTTTCTAAGTAAAAAGGGGAATAACTCTAGAACTATGTGTACCACTGAACTCAAAATTATACTTGGCCTGTGTTTTGTGGTAAACAATTTACATACTAAGTTTGAAGACAGTATGTTATTTCATTCACAATTTTTGAGTACAAACCCTAAAATTTGCAAAATTATAAAGTTTCAAGGGGCATAACTCCAGAGCCCTTGGACCTCTGAACCCAAAATCGAACTTGACTTGAGTTTTGTAGTAAACAACTGTTATACCAAGTTTGAAGACCTTGTGTTATTTCGTTCACAAATTATCAGTCAGAAACCCTAAAATTCACAAAATTTCAAAATTCAAGGGGCATAACTCCAGAACCCCTTGGACCTCTGAACCCAAAATCGAACTTGACCTGAGTTTTGTAGTAAACATATCTTTCATACCAAGTTTGAAGACCTTGTGTTATTTCATTCACAAGTTATCAGTCGGAAATCCTAAAATTCGCAAAATTTCAAAATTTCAAGGGGCATAACTCCTGAACCAAAAATCGAACTTGACCTGAGTTTTGTGGTAAACAACTTGCGTACCAAGTTTGAAGACCTTGTGTTATTTCGTTCACAAGTTATCAGTCGGAAACCTTTGGGGGACGGACGGACACAAGACTAAGGGTATCACATAATACCTCGCCACTTCGTGTGGCGGGGTATAAAAAATATTTTTCTTTGATGTTTTCAGGAAATTTACCAAAGTTGGAACAGGAACCAAAATTCCAACAGGCTGTTATATATCTGCCTATTTAATGCAGAAGTACCAAGATTCAAGACTTCAGGGGTTGACACTAAATTTAATTTTTAGTAGACAAAAGGACTACAAAATTCCCGAATTCACTACTCCCACACCGATTTCACTGGCCCTAAATGAATATACCTTTAAAAAATTTTCAAAATTTTACAAGACCAAAGGACTACGTACCAAGTTACAATTCTAGTAGTCCTTCCTCAAATTCACTAGCCTGGGGCTACAGGACTACTGTTAGAGTCGAACCCTGGACTTTATTTTACTTTTTAACTAACATTAAAATTTGAGCAAAAAACTAAGTCTAAACTGGAAAAAATACGGAAAAACTAAAAAAAAAAATCTATTTTTTTTCAGCTTGATGTAATGTTCTGACTGTCCTTTTTTCATTTTTATTTTGCAGCACAGTATTTTGCTCTTTTTACTAGTTACAGGTATAGGGTCGATTCAATAATTGTGTCCCTGTCTGATCTTGACCAATCAAATGTAGTGATGTTGTTACTGTAAATAGGCCATTATCCAAGCTGTGGTATCAGGAGTTACTGGACCACTTTTCAACATGTCACAGTATAGAAAACGTCACGTCACAAAGCATACAACGTCATTGAAATGGTCACATGGGGCGGACATGTTTGTGACGTAGGGCAGACAAACAACAGCTGGTAAATCTAAATACCAGAACTCGGATATGGCCTATTGTTTACTTCTATATGATATCAATAATTGACAGTTCCTTTGTAAAATGATGACAAAATTCAACATTGTGTATGAATGTATACAATATTTTGTCTGTTGCCTTCGGCATTTAATAACTTTTCTTTAACCCAGAAGCTGACAAAAATATACAATGTACATGTCCCAAAATAACAGTGGGGACAGATTTATTGAATCGGTTCTATTTCCTTGCTTTATAACAAGAATTTAGTCTGGTTACCATACAATCTGATAAACAGGATTGTCAAGACATGCATTAGTTTTTGATTGAATCTCAGAAAAAGGCTTGCACTATGTGCCGATTTCATGATTATATACTCACCATATTCATTATCCCTGTTGCCAAAGTCATTAGGTCTTTCCCTTCTGTATCCTCTACCTCCACCTCTTCCTCCTCTGAAATTATTCATTCCTAGAAAGTAGAGAAAACATCACTGACATCACTGATAAACTTACAAGAGTTGCTGGAGATTTTCATTTAGGTAATTGGAAAGTTATCAATTACCCTTACAGCACACCAGTAGGACCTTCTGCGTGTTCTGAATGCATTAAATTGAAATTTAAAAGCCTCCTGATTTACTGAGCAAGAGCCTCAGTACACTCTAGATTAAGAGTCCGACTCTGTATTGAAAGAAGAGGAAGATTGGAAACAGTTCCATATGGCACCACTTCATGCATTTTGGTCGACAGAATAAGCACAGAGATGCGTGGTGGGGTGTCAAAAGGAACTAACTATTGCCCTTATTCACAATACAAAAAGGTTGGCCCTCTAACTAGTCAAAATATCATTTGTCTGTCTTCATCAGTTTTAACAAGAGATTAAGTAATGGTGTTCATCTTCTATGGACATATATATATGTAAATTATTATCACTTGCAAATCGACCTAGGAAGACAAAAATAAAGTCACAAATAAGAACAGACTTTACGATAAGGGAATGAAGGGTAATTTATCGGTTTCATACTATTTAAACCTCTTGTTGACAGGTAACCAAATCTTATCATGACATTTCAATACATGTGGTGTTATTGTTGCTACATGTAGTTATTCCCCTTGAAAGGTTTTCAAGAAAGAAGACACATAATTTTGTAACTACATCCGGTTTGGGAAACGTTGTCTCAAAAACTTCGAGAGAGATTCTTTGTCTTTTATACTGCTCTGAACGTAAGTATGACATGAGAGTCGGTTTCTGGTTTTGTCAATTTTCAAACAATACTGAAAATAGCAGGCATAATCGATGTTTTGTCCATCCTCTAGTCTAGACAAGAGAAAGTGGTGCCTACCATCCGGCCTTACAACAGTCCGGCCCTATCACAATCCGGCATTGGTCTATCCTTCCCTGTATTGTTAATTGATACTATATCGTTGTTTTGTTTAGTTTTGTCATGATATCGGAGATAGAAAGTCGTAATGGAAAATGGAAATTGGTCATCAAAATATTGCTGCATAATAAAGGAACGAAGGAGTTTTAACCATTTACGAAGGAAAACGTACAGTGAAGAGTAGCCTCTTAACTGTATACCAAGTTTATTTTCATTTGAAATGTAAGAAATACCTATATCTAAGAAACAAATTATTGCAGAAGAATGCCAAAAGATTAAAACTCAAGTATAAGTCAGAGTCCAGATTTTTCATGCAAATATGAGAACAGCAGAAATAAAAGACCAAAACCGGTCACAACATGCTAAATACATGTATAACACTATAAACTTAAGATCATGAATATGCTTTCCATCTTCAAAGGTATAAAATTGGCATATGAAGTTTAATTTTTTCTTGTGGAAAAAACAAATTCAACTTCTTATAAAAAATTTCGCAGAAAACAGCAGTAACACACAATATATTGTAAGGCTGGATCGGCTTTTAAGACGGGACCGGATTGGAATGAGGCCGGAAAGTACAAGGCCGGATAGGCAGGGACGGATTTGTCGTAAGGCCGGATCGTCTTGTTACCCCTACCTTCTACTTCTTAGTGACCGCCTTCATCATGTCGAAGATTTTGTCACTTCCTGAGTTGTATCCAGGTAGTAGTTATATAGCAAGTAAAAATCGACTGAGAAATACAAGTCAAAACGCCCCCTACCAAAATGCCCCCACTTATACATAATTCCGGACATACGGGATATCGATTTTTTGAGTAGGTGAAACATTGGGAAATCAATGGCAATTGCATGGAAAAGACCCGAGTACAAATTCTTATTCTTTCAAAATTATTTTTAAAAATTAATGTTATGAATTCTCCTCGTTATTTTAAGCATAAAAAAGGCTCTATATCTATTTTAACCAAGGTTGGAAAAAAGGCGGACAATACTAGTATTGTCCGGGGCAGTGGACAATTCCGGTAAATACCGGACAATACTGGAAGATACTGGACAATAGACGATATTCCACTTTCAAATTTTTTGGTAATTGTCGACATCTTACCCCGAATCTACTGGAAACTGGTACCTGACGTCAGTTGAGCGTAATCTAGGAATTCTCCTATTTATTTTCTTGACCTAAAATAAATTGGTTGGAAATGCAGACCTGTTTACCACTACGATTTTGGCCTAGTTACTACGATTTTTGACCTCAAATTACGCCCTACGCTTTCACCCGCGATTTCTACGCTTTGATACTAGTGAGGTTGAAAAAATATTTTTGCTTGTAAAATTTCTGCATCTGGTTTCGGGACCTTTCTTGATTGTTAGGATTGTTAAATAGGTGTGAAAATACAGGTAAAAGAAGAAAGATATAGTGGTGAATGGGACAAGTTTGCATTGCCACCGAAAAATGAGAGAAATGGGTAGGGTCAGGAAATTTAGCTTTCTATACGGCCCCAATGAGACTGCTCTTGTACGAGGAACACAGAGTGAATGTTTGTACTGCATGGGGCGTTGTGTTTCTCCTCAGTGGTTCGAGGTCATTCTTTCCGTATTATAACCTGATTACCCTGTATAGATCAGGCATTTCCTTCACCACATGGGGAAGCGCCCGGCAGCTCTGTAGAAGAGCTCCTGAGAACATATTCAGGTGCCAGAAGGTCCAGGTGATCCCACCATGCACATGAATGTTGGTACTTTTATTTTATACAGAGTACGCAAACAGGTTGCAAATAATGAAGTAATTGCTAATGACAGGCATAAAACTTTAAAAGACCACATTATTCAAAACTGTAACTGGTGTGTATTGCAAGGGTCATTAGGTGAATAAATTTACAGGGGCTCACTTTAAATTTACAGTGCTGCCGGGAATGTGTCCAAATGATGGATAAGGGAATGCCCTGTGTATGCGGCATAGTTGTGTCACAATATGGAAAACCTCACCGCGAATCATTGCAGTCAAAATATCTAGGGAAACACCAGGCCGAATGCAGTATAAGATAGACCCCTTTATATTTTTCTTTCTTACAAGAGCAGACGCGGGGATTCGTGTGGAAGTCTAAATTTCCTGTCCCTACCCATTTCTGAGTGACTTTCAAAACTTGTTGTCCCAGATGTCCTTCCACATTGATTTCTTTCCGATTTTATTATACGATATTGAATTAATTGTTTTCGTAATCAATTCAGGGGTACCGGCTACAGTTCTACCAGGCGCGTTCTCTGATGGTAAAATGAATGCCTTGTCTATGTGGGGTAGTCGGATCATAATACTGAAAGCCTAATGGCGAACCACAGGAGCCAAGATCATAATACTGAAAGCCTAATAGCGAACCACAGGAGC
>MJUU01019740.1:102741-121200 GCA_002080025.1 Modiolus philippinarum
GACTTGGTTAGGTAGAATGGTTAAAGTCCATTCCCGCTTACTGACATGGCCCACATCAAGGATACTGTTATGTATGATGCATTTTGGGATGACAGTGCATGCTTCGGATGCTGTCTCTGACCTACATTTTACACATGAGCGACTTGGTTAGGTAGAATGGTTTAAATCCATTCCTGCTTACAGATATGCCCCACATCAACCATATTTGTATGTATGATGCATTTTGGAATGATATCTACAGTGCATGCTTTGGCTGCTGTCTTTGACTGATATTTTATGCATGAGTAACTAAGTTAGGTAGAATGGTTAAAAATTATCCCCACTTACTGACATGCCCCACATTAACCATATTGGTAAGCATGATGCATTTTTGGATGACAGCTGCAATGAATGCTTTGAATGCAGTCCGAGACATTAATTTTACATATGAATAAATCTGTTAGCAAAATAATTATAGTCAATTCCTGTTAACTGACATGTTTTATTTGTGACAATGCTGTGCAACGAGGTGAGCTTTGCAGGCTGTGCCTGCTTTCTATGTTTTAACATATATTATGTGCATTTTTTATACCACCGCAAAAAATTTGAGGTCGTATAATGGTATGGCGCTGTCGTTGTCGTCGTCGTCATCGTCCGCTTCCTCGTCTGTAGACACTTTTGTTTTTGGTTAATAACTTAAGTTTCAGTTGATCAATCCTTATGAAATTTTAACACAATATTCCTTGGCACAAAAGAAAGACTTTGAGTGGTTTTGGATTTTATGGCCCCTCCCGTTTTTAAAAAAGGGGCCAAAAAGGGCAAAATTGGGTGTGTTCACATAATTGGCTGTAGAATTTTTATTATTCATCAGATTTTGATGGGGTTTCTTTTAGTGTGCTCCTGAGGAAATTTCAGGATTGTGAAACGGATTTCACATCACATGTACCGTTAATGAGATAAATGGGGCCCAAAAGGGGCAAATCACAAAAATTTTATTTTTTTATTTCTAGTCCGATTTTGATGCAGTTTTTTTCATTGGATTCCATATGAAAAATTAATATGGCGCTAAACTATTAGATATTTGATCACATGTTTCCTTTCGGAGCTATGAGGGGACAAACGGGTAGAAATTGCAAATGTGCAAATTACATAAAATTTTTATTTTTCATCGGATTTCGATGGGATTTTTTTCTTTACATTCCTCCTGTCTTAAGCTTTAAGTAATATGTCAACAGATTTTGCATATCTCTTACCATTTCCAAGCTGTAAAGGGTCAAAATTGCAATTTTCACAAGTATGTAAAAATCTTTATTTCTCATCGGAATTAGATCGTTTTTTTTGTTTTGTTTTTTCTCTAGTTTGTGTCCAGCTAATTATTGTTTCAGTCTCCTTATTGTGTCCATCTAGTTTTTCTATGGATTCCTCTTGATTTAAGCTTTGAGTAATATGCCAACGGATTTTGTGTAGGTCTTATCGTTTCCGAGCTACATGTACAAGGAGTCAAAGGGGCCAAAAATGCAATTTTTCTAAATATTTTTCTTTGGATTTTTTTTTTTGGATTCCTCCTGATCTAAGCTTTCAGTAGTAATCAACGGATTTGGCATGGCTCTTACTGTTTCCAACTTACAAGGGGTCAAAGGGGCCAAAATTGCAATTTTTCTAAATATGTCAAATCTTTATTTTTCATCCGATTTCGATGGAATTTTTTCTTTGAATTTCTATGGGTGTAAAGTTTTAGTTGATAGTACATATTTTGCAAAGCTTTTTCGTTTTTTTTTATCAGTAAGTGATCAAAAGGGTTGATTTTTTTCCCTATTTTGTTTCCAGCTTATAACTGTGCCAAGCTTCTTTTTGTGTCCATCTAATTATTGTGTCAAGCTCTTTACTGTGTCCACATTCACTTTAAACTACTTTTGTTGAAATTTCAGTGGTCAACATGCTGCGGTCGTATCATGCTGCGCTCGGTGTAGCCCTTTATTCACGAATATTACGCAAATTTGAAGATGTTAGCAAGGCTGTCAAGTGGGTTAATGGGTTCCAAGAGTGAGACGGAGGTCATCTGACGGATAGCCACAAGTTTTTTTATTCAGAGACGCAAAATGGTGCATTCTTCCAGCATTTCTAGTAGTCATTGCAAGGAATTTGAAACTAAATTTTCCGTGAAGAAAGGAAAACATACAATAAGCTAGATCATATCTGTGACTTCGCTTGAAAAATGGTTTTACTTCAAGGCCTTTAGTACAAAATGAATCTGTTATATGAAAGAATATGCAGAATAGCACCTCATTTCAGGTTTTCTTATTGTGAAAATGTCGTTTTTCTATTAATATTTGAAATCTATTTTTCTCAAAAATTTGAAAAGCGTGAGAGCGTAATTTGGTATTGGAAAGGGTGACTCTCACGCCGAATGCGTGAGACTTGACAGGTCTGTGTTGGTCATGTTTGCCGAACACACACTTGTCAAACGAACTGGACATATTCGTTTTGACCAAAATATTATAACATTTGACCACTGTTTGAAAAATAGCTGAATGTTTAAAAAACGTTGAAACAGAAAATTAAAATGCCAAATTTAGGAACAAAATGCTCTATCATGTCTATTTCACGCCTAGTTGCAAGTACCACTTGGTTGAAACGCTGGTCTATTTCTTAACCTTTTATACACATAGGATTTATTCCACGTAGTTTTAACATTATGCAGAAAGGAAAGGCGTGACTTACAGAATAAACAAAATAATGAATTTTTCTATTTTTTTCAGCAAAGTTTAATTATGATAAGGAAAAAAGATAAAAATAAGTGGGAATTTTGGTAGTCGTGTAAGATTCAATACTATGACTGCAAGAAATGATCATAAAATATCTGCCCAATAACAAGGTCATTTGAGTTTATTTGAGTATATTTGAGTTTATTTGAGTAAAAAGACGCACCCGAACACCCCCTCTATATGTTAAAACGCCCCGTTTCCAATCAATCTTAAAATTCCTTGCTAAAACCCCCCTACCAAAATGCCCCAACTTATGTCAAAACGCCTCCTCACAATATAGTCAAATATCACCTCTAAAATTTGCTTAGTCTTCCAAATGCCCAATAAAATGTCAAAACACCACCATTAATGGTATTCAATATGTCTTTAATTTTCTGTTAATATGAATGTCAAAACGCCTAATTAACGGCAAAAACGTGATTGCACAATTACTAGTAGGTTTTTGAAAATGCATTCAGGTAAACAAATAAATATTGTTATTTTGTTCCATGTACATTTCCCACTTTATAGATTTCCAGACATTGTGACAAGTACAACTGAGTTTTGAGTAATCAGTGTCATGTTTTCAGGGCACCATGTGCTGTGCTGTTGAGTTGGATTTTCAGAATTGTTTTCATTAATTTGTGACTGTCTCATTTATAAATGTATTCTAATTGTCAAAACAAGTGCCCCTTCAATTAGTAAAACAACAAGCTTGCTTACAGCTTGGGTAAATGTTGACATAAATATAAGGTTATATTCTTTGATCACGATCTAAACATTGATTATTACCAATCAAAGCTACCACATTGAACCTAAAAACAATAACTACCCAACAGCAGATCCAGCCTTCAAAAAAAGGGGTCAGATGGACTCCAGAAAAAGTGTTCCAGTCAATTTTTTTGTCATTTTTGTCAAGTTCTACCTAAATTCTGTATGAAATTTAAACGCTTTTCCAAAAGGGGGGTCCAAAACCCTAGAATCCTCCATCTGGATCCGTAAATGCCACCAATTTTATTTTATGAACAAGCGTGTTGTTTTTTTAATGATGCATTTGAGGCAATGATAAAATGTAAATAATTACATCATTTTAGTACTGAAATTATTATTTCATTCACATTTACCCTATTTTTGCATTTAGACAAGGGATTTTGGATTGAATTCGGGAAGGTGGGGATTTGGTATGGGGCATTTTGGCAATGATTTTCAGACTGTTTGGAAAGGGGGCATTTTGGTTGGGGTTGTTTTGGCAAGGAATTTTTATACGACCGCAAAAATGGTAAAAATAATTTCGGGTTTATGGCCCCACCCGTTTTCAGAAAAAGGGGCCAAAAAGGGGTAAAATTGGGTATTTTTGTGTCTGTGGACAGTATAACTTTGGTTCCAGTGAACAGATCATTTTCAAATTTTAGTATGATGTTTCTTGGCACATGCTTTAGTCCAGGCTATAATTTTATGTTCCTGGCCCCGCCCGTTTTAGAAAAAGGGGCCAAAAGGGGTTAAATTGGTTGTTTTCACATATTTGACTGTAGAATCTTTATTATATATCGGATTTTGATGGGGTTTCTTTCAGTAAACTCCTTAGAAAATTTCCAATNTTTCCGAGCTATGAGGGGCCGAAGGGGGCCAAAATCGTAAATTTACAGATAACCTAAAAAATTTATTTTTCGTCGGATTTCGATGGGATTTTTTCTTTGGATTCTACTTGATGAAAGCTTTCAGCAGTATTTCAACGGATTTGATGTAGCTCTTGCGGTTCCCGAGCTATGAGGAGCCGAATGAGGCCAAAATCGTAAATTTATAGATTACCTTAAATTTTTATTTTTCATCGCATTTCGATGGGATTTTTTTCTTTTGATTCCTCTTGATGTAAGCTTTCAGCGTCATTTCAATGGAATGGGCGTAGCTCTTACCGTTTCTGAGCTATAGAGGGTCAAAGAGGAATCATAAGGAGTCATAAGGGCTAATTTTTATTTTCCCTAGTTTGTGTCCAGCTAATTACTTGGTCAATCTCCTTATTGCGTCCATCTAATTATTGTGTCAAGCTCTTTCCTACGTCCATACTCACTTTAAATTACACTTTTTCAAATTTCAGTGGACGACATGCTGCGGTCGTATCATGCTGCGCTCGGCGTAGCCCTTTATTGGTTATTTTGAAAGAAGGTGTTTTGACAATAAGCAGGGTTGTTTTGGCAATGGGGCGTTTTGACCAGCTTCCCGACTGAGCTAACGGAATATTTCTTTAGCTCATTTGGTAGCGAGGCTGGCTAGGAAGCAAAAGGTCCAGGGTTCGATCCCCAGACGAGGATGCACTGGTAGTAAACATTACTAATTTTCTGTATTGTGAAGAGTCATTCATACGGCGAGTATGATTACTCTTGGTGGGGGAATGTCAGGGAGGTGCCTACCTGAGTTTTATTCAGGTAGTAGTATATATAGCCATTAAAAGTTGGCAAAACTAACGGAATATTTCTTTAGCTAATTCCATAGTGAGACTGGCTACGAAGCAAAAGGTCCAAGGTTCGATCCGCGGACAAGGAGGCACTGCAGTAAACAGTACTAATGTTCTGTACGGAACATGGGGTCATACATGTCTATGACTATGAGGAAGGAATGGAAGGTGATACCTTAAAAAGCGAGCGAAGAAAATAAATTTACTCCCACAAACACTTGTTTAAAAAACAATCGGTCCTGTGATCTCCCCCTTTCTGAGGGACTGACATTTCTGTGAAACAAGTATATCTTGCAGTTGAGAGATGTTAACAGCAATCAAAAATACTGAAGCTAAAAGACATGGAAGGAAAAATTTCAGAATAGAAAATTAGAAACACAGCAAAACAGAGACAACATGACAAAAACATACAAGAATGCAAGAAAACTATAGCAGTAAACCTTCACAAAACACAAAACTGGAAGTAGCACCAGCTGTTGCGGAAAGGCATGATCTGCTCCGTGCAATACATGCCTGTACATTTTTTTTGTGGGGAGGAGGTGTTACTGAAGTGTATTGAATTTGAAAGGAAAAATCTGATATTTTCTGATTACATAGGTGGACTCTACAAACCCGCCACACTTGTTTCTAGAACAGAAAAAAAACAGCTGTCATGACCAGGTTTGGATTAGTCTGTGTCTAAAAGGGGTATAAAAGGGAAGGGGATTGGCCTTTTTAGCTAGCAGGAAATGGTGTCATGACATGAAAAGTACACAAGGAAACTGGTTTACAAGGGTGTCAAGTGTGAAGCAGGAAAAGCGGCCCTTTAAAAATTAAAGTCGATATAAAATATTTTGCCATCCATGAATGCAAAAGTGGAGAATAATCAACATGATTTTGGGAAAATGACCCCATGGAGACCTCTTTTAATGAATAATGAGGGGCATTGGCCCCGAAAACAGAAAGAGTTTACAATCTCTGGAAGTTTATTCCATTAATAATAAATCTGCTGCCTAATGAAAGTGAATGACTGTCAAGTGTGTTTTTTGTAACACATAGCATAACATGCATAATCATGATAATGAAAACACATATTTCAATTTTACCAAAATTTTATATGTAGACCTTATTTCATGCCCCGACACAGAAACAGAAAATAGAGAAGAGAAATAACTTAACAGAAACGAATGAAATTGGAACTGTTAGCTTGTAGGATGATCACTGGCATGACTGGTACTATTCAATTCTGTGCAGAACACTTTTATGGTTGATATTTTCAGAAATATTGATATTCTTGTCAATTTCTGTTAACGACATTTGCTATCTGTTGTTTATATATTCAACAAAAATAAATCATGAAAAACACAATCTTGGTTTTCAATATTGCTATATGCTCAGTTCACTTTAATTATTTGCTTTTACTCTGTTATTCCACTTCCCATTCTATAAATACTTTTCTCAACTCCAGGCATTATCCATTTCATTTGAAAGTTGAATGAAATTCCCCCTAGCTGTCTAGCCAAATATCAATATTCCCTACTTGTCAATATCAGTTTGTGCATTTGTCAATGTTATTGACAAGTGGGGAAGATATTCAGTGGCAAGACGAGTATATTTCCCTGAACCAAGGAACATAACATTGGAGTAGCAATACTTTTTTTGCTATAAGACAAAGTTTTATGCATTGTCATTTGTGGTTCTGTTATTCCCCATCTTGGAAGACTACATGAATAAAAAAGTAAGCACCAAATCTTCCCCTTTATCATGTTTATTCATCTGCTTACATGACAAACTAGTTTCCTAATGGTTCATGTATCTTTGTAGGGGCAAAGTTTCAAAAAAGAAGTCAAGAATAATACTCAAAGGAATTTAATTGTGTATTTTTTTTGGGGGTTTTTAAAGAATTTTTTCAAATGTTCTTTCTGTCTTTTGTTAAAGCAAATATAATTACGATCAGTTGAGATTTGAATTGATTACCTGACAATTACCCTCAACTCAAAATGGTTGTACATATTGTAAATATTTATTTTAATAAAATGGTATTTTTAAAAGTAGATGTATCTGTTAATTTCCTAATATAGAGGTATGAGTTTAAGATTTGAAATTTACCTAAGACTTTACTATTTCCCAAATTCGTGTTAACGTTTTGGTTAGACAGTCCATCAAACTTTTCTCATTTCCGGTAGTGAAAATAAGAAATCAACACTCCCATCATAGGAGCGAGCTTCGCTCAATTATAAAATCGGGACTTTTTCAAAAAAAATTGTTAAGTCAATTCTTATACGATTTTAACAAAACTTTCACTGTCAATAGCAGAATTGCATATAGTTTAATCATGTATTTTCACATAATTGTCTGCATTACTATTTTAAAGAATCAATGATATAAATACAAACCTTAGTTTTTGGAAAGAAATTTTTAAAACTCCCTATTTATCCAAGTAAAATTGGGATGTCAAAATTAAACTTCCTCTTTAACTGGTTAGATCCTTTAAAGAAAGCTAAACAAACATTTGTCCAAATAGACATATAAAATTGATATCATTTTGTTTTTAACAGTGAAAATTTTTTAAAATCGGATAAGAATTGACCTCTCAATATTTTTTTCAAAAAAAAAAATGATTTTATTTGAAATGCAATTTAAAAATATTACAGCAACCAATACTTTTTGCACGTCTCTGTACTTCATTACACAGTTACAATCACAGGTCAGGAGTCTGATATTTTATCAATTGTGAATAATATTAAGTTTGATAGCCTATTTTCCCTGTAATACATGTTTGTAGTTTAATGTATTCTTTTCAGACAAAGAAAATGACTGATGCTAGTGAAAGTAGTCCTTATGAACAGGGAGAAATAGAATCAACACCAGAGAGGGGGGATGCTATGGAGGAAGAGGAAGAAGATGAAGACAGTGATATATCAATATCTGTTCATTCTAAAGAAGCCATTGATGAAGACGATCACCAAGAATCAGAGAAAAAAGTGGATACAAGCAGGTATGGTGTCAAACTGTACGTGGTGTAAGGAATAAGTTTGTTGCATTGTGAAAATTTGATTATCTCATATTTTGGAGCAAAGTACAGCCATTTTAAAAAGCTACGTCTAATCAGTGAAGGTAAAACATGAATATTCATGATATAAAATAAAGGACATATGTAAACTTGTATTGTAAGGCCTTGCAAGATGGTGCAATTAAGACAGAAAAACATGAACATTTAAATGTCATTCAATTTGAAATATCTGAATAGATTAAAGTACTGGAATTGCACATTTCCAGGTGAAATGGCAAAATATGAAGGCAAAATAAAAAAAAAGTGCCATGTTAAAATTTTATCAGAAACCTTTTATTGCAATTTGAATGTGCATACAGCTCATTGACACTAATTATTCACTCTGTATGGTCTCTATGGCATACCACCACTAATGAGTTTGTGCCACAATTTTCTATGCAAAAAGGATGCATTTGACTTATTAGTACCTCTATACCACATACAAAAATGGTTACACTTGATTTATATCTGTCACAAAATAACATACAAGAAGAGTATATTTGACTTGCATGTGCCAAAATATTACAAACAAAAAGGCACTCATGACTTGTATGTGACACAATTCCAAATACAAAAAAAAAACATTGACTTGACTTTTCAGTTGTATGTGCCACAGTACCACATACGCACACAAATTGCAGTTGACCTGCATGTGCACTCTGGCTTCTTCTATCACTAAAACTTGCAGTTGCGATATAGCTAGAGCATTACTGACAGTGACGTTAAGCCTTAGTGAATCAATCAAAATAATATCATGATTATGGGCTCAACAAGATATTGGCAACAGAGCTACTGAGCTGGTGATTTACCCTATTATCTCACTACTTTCTATTACAGAGAAGATCCAGGTGAAGATAGTGATGCTTTAGATATCAAACCACCACAGGTGCATGCTGGTCGTAAAGAAAAAAGTCGTAAGCACAAACGAAAAGATGATCAAAGAAAAGAGAAAAGTAAACATGAATCTGATCGAGACAGAGATGGAAGGAGAATAAAGGGCAAAGAAAGTAAGAAAAATATTTGTATCTACTGTGTTACTTTGCTCACAGTTTTAATTCTATGGAAAGTATTTTCAGAGCCAGGGGGAAATAAGTTATCATTAGTGTACAGATTTTATTGTGCTATAAATTCTGAATTGACAGTCGATAATTAATTTATTACCGTAGTAAAGTAGTTTATCACTATTTGACATTATTAGATAGAGCTTTATAAAAATAACTAATTCACAATAGGAGTCTAGGATGATGTTTATTTCGCTGAACCTGATTACTCTTTATTCAGGGGCCGACTCCGACCTGCCGTTGGGTGTGGGGTTTTCTCACCGTTCATTGAAGATCTTATGGTGGCTTCGAGTTGTTATTACTCCCTTTGGGTCGTTGTCTCTTTGACACATTCCCCGTTTCCCTTCTTTTTTCTATGGAAAGCAAGTAAATATTACATGTAAGTCCGCCGAAGAAAGTGAATGTTATTGGTAAGTTCTTCCCAACCAAGTGAATGTTTTAGGTAAGCTTCTCAACCAAATCCAAATGAATGTTACAAGTAAGTTCTGCCCAACCAAGTTACAAAAGTAATGTTGCAGGTATGTTTCACCCAAGGCATTGAAAGTTAACGTTACAGATAAGTTCCACCAAACTAAGTGAATTTTTCAGGTTCTTCTCAACCAAATGAATGTTACAGTTATGTTCTGTTTAATCAAGTTAATGGTACAGGTAAATTCCACCAGACTAAGTGAAAATTTAACGGGTAATTTCCTCCCAGCCAAGTGAATATATTTCAACATTACTTAAATTGTATCAGCAAAGCAAATGTTACAACAATACAAATGTTCAGTTTAACATTGAAACTGTTTATCATTTTAGGAACTATTATTTCATTAAAGTCCTCAGTTGACAGTTCAAGGTCACACCCAAGAGATAAGCGTGACAAAAGGGATAGTTACCAAGACAAATTGGAAGAAAGAAAGAGAAGATTTAGAGACAAACAGATGGAGGAAGAGAAAAGACAAAGATCAATAAAAGAAAGGTAAATATGTTGACTGTAAACTGTAGAATTTTACATCTTATCATCCAGTACAGATTTAGTAGGCATGAAAATAGTTTTTTTCTTACATTTCTTTTGATTATAGGATTAAACAGGAGGCTATATATCCTGTCTCAAAGCATTTTCATGTAGAAGTTATCTAACTGCATGGGGTGTGGCATTTCTTACAGTTTTGTCTACAATAGCTCATGGTTTTCCATATTATGAGCTGATTACCTACTGTCAACAATGCATTCCGCATTCATCTTTGGTAGACAGAACCCCTGAAAACTAATTCAAGTGCTGGATCTTGCCTTTGATGCTATACTCACGTTACAATGACAAAAGTAAAATTGACGAGCCCAAAAATTGATCCATTCTAATACATTAGTGTGAATCATTCTGCTGTGCATTTTTCGGTGGTTTTGATCATATCAAGTTCTGTAATTATGTGTAATTTGATATTCATGATTTCTCAAATGTTAGATTATTTCCATGGATTAGGGTGTAAATTTAACATCCATGATAAAATAAACAAAAAAAACATCTCCTTTTAATAAATTTAATAAAAAATTTACTAAGAACCTAATAATTTTTAGTCTGGCCTTAAATGACATGTCTAAAATCATTCAGGGAACCTGCAAAGTAAAGGTTTCAATCAAAATTTGCAAATAGGGGAATGTCCATTTACCTCCAAGATCAAAATAATATGGACAAGCAATGTACATGTGGCTCCTTTTGTACAAATAATTGAAAACAGAAGATCTACAATTGGGACTAAATAATATCTTTGATCTACACAGGTTTTTGGATAACCCAGTGTTCAGTCTATAGGTTACACTGTATATTTTTGTAGGGAAAGATTAGAGAAGATAGAAAGAGAAAGGGAAAGAGATAAAAGAATGAGAGAAGAGAGGGAAAGGAAAGAAATAGAAAAAAGAAAGAAAAGAGAAGAAGAAAAATATAAAGAAGCCCAAGCCAGACTTGAAGGTAAATTTCTTTCAATTAAAAGGTAAATTACTTTCAATTAAAGAAATTTTTTATCTTGTCTAAAGGGCAGTATGGAGATGGGATGTTGTCTCCTTGACATTTAAGCCTTTTCCTTTCATTTTTATATCGAAATCATACAGCATCTTCCACTTATTTTTTACTTCATGCCTTAGATTGGACAAAGTAAAATAAACTAAGCTTGAGTTAAATACCCTCATAAATTTTTGTTGTGGTCAAACAGCGTATAGCGGGTAATTTTGCGGGTGCAAATTCCACAAATATTTGTGTATTCTTAGGATATATGTAGTATCTTTGATAATCTGTGAAATTTCAAAACACGTACATTTTTGACATACATTTTCTACTCAATTCTGCAAAATTTTTGACCTGTGAAAATAACCGGCTATACGGTACTGCAAATGCTATCACATGTTTTGCTGATCTGCTCATAAAAACTTTCCAAAGAGAATTTCTTTTAACATTGAATACTGTATGATATACCTTCAATCATCATAAAAACAGCATATTCAAACTGAATTTACACATTTGACTTACAAGTTTTATGTATACTGCAACCTTTTTATTTGCATAAGTAAATTACATTGACTGTTTAAACATAAGTGATAGACAGTCACTGACCATATAATGCTTTTTCCATGAGGTGAACAATGTTTCAGTAAAAATTGTGAAAATAAAATAAAACAGATTTGAAAGAAATCGCAAAATCGCAAAATTTACAACCTGCAAAAATAACCACTCATATATAAATAGGGTTCTGCTCAAAATGATTAAAATGTTGGCCAAAGGCTTGCATATTCCAATGTTTCTAAGCCTCATCCTTTTATTGCTTTTATGTCAAGTCCGTGTACTGTAATTTTCTTTGTATCAAAAATGTTACGGTCATATTACACTTGATATGCCACTGAGCATATTTCATTTCTAAATTTTTGGGAAATTTGAAAACTTGTATCTTACATGTTGTTTGTCAACTTTAACTATTTGCTTATTGTAGCAAAAATTTGCTAATCATAAAATTTTTCAGTGTCATGCAGGAAAAAATTCCATCTGCATTGTGCGCTTTCATTGGATAATGATTACCAGTATTTTAGTCTACCAAATTAAGTATTGCATTAGTGGCAAATGGAAATTAAATAGCTCACTAGTAGTTTGGGTGCTTTTGCGAAAAAATTTTGGTCCCCTTTGAATATTATTTTTGATTAGAAAGGAATTGGAATATATAATTTATCACTTACAATGTATACAACAGAAGTAAGCTAATTAGTACTTTTTCAACTATTATCTATCTTACTGAAGGATGTAATATGTCAGATGAAAACTGTATAGTGTGAGTGAATGTGTTTATGCATGTGAAGGGTTTATTTGCTCAAAATGTTACTTGTTTTTTACTGTGAATATTAAGAAAATTTATAAAATTATATAGTCATTTAAAATTATGTTCATGCCTCTGGTTTTACCATAGTCAGGTGGTAAACTGGAATTTTCTGTAAAATCCTGACTATATATGAAAAAAAAATCCTTTTCAGTGAATGTAAGTTTGACTTTACATGTATTTTATATTTTCTACATTCTTTTTCAGCTGCATATAAAGAAAGAGAAAGAAGTGACAGGAAAACAGACAAATCCAATCAACACAGAAGTCGTAGTAGAGATGATAGACACAGACGGAGTGACAGAGGAAGAGAAGATAGAACAAGACATAGACATCGATCACCTCCTACACAGAAAGGTACAGTAAAACCTCAAATACCCATTGTTTGAATTGCACCTCCATTATGTTCTGCAGTTAATGCCATGTCATGGGATACATAAACTTCACAATTAAATTTCAATTCAAAAATTTTCCTAGCCAAAATATGACGTGCATTCAATTAAAATAAAATTACATATGTAATGTCGAATCTCTTTCACAAGAAGTTGCAATTCTCAGATACTCATCATTGTCACAAATAACAATTCACATCCTTCCATATTTTCATTGTTTCAATATTTCTCTATTACTACAGTATTCATTCTTTTATGAAGTCATCCTTTCTACAACAGCTTTCTGGCCTTATGGTGGAGGTAACCTCTGTTGAATGGGGCAGTTTAATTGAAAAGAACAAAAGCTAATCTTTTGTGTTTTAGCCTTTGTATAGAGGGGGTCTCTGTTGGGAGGGCTTATCATTGGGACATTATTGTACTATTCAGGTCTGTAATGCAAAATCATTTTGGAAATCAACACCTTGAGCAAATCTCATGTGATATTTTGGATATAGATATATATAGTATAAGAATTGCTGTCTTGTTTCTGGATCCTATTAATCTAACTTTCACTTTTGTTCATGTATATAATACATGTATTATTTTAAACTTTAGAGTAAATTAATGAGGTATGTTTAAATTATTCTTTCTCTAATTTATATCTTGTTTTCACATTTCTTGAACAGTTGGAGAAACACTGTTCTCCTCTCTAGAGAAATTGTTTTTCTCGGCAAGTGATTGGATGAAATTCAATTATGACGTCAAAAATGTTTGTCGTTTTCCGACTTTACCATTTTGACGTCATGAAAAAAGGTGACCATGCCTGATGACGTCACACTCAAAGAACACATTTATTTGGGATCATCAGAAAAGGGGGGGTCATGTTTATGTCCAAAATGTCCTTAAAATCATTAGAAAAATAAAATCCACAACCGTATCTTGTGAGAAATGACATTTCTACACTCTCGATAGTTAAATTTTCAAATATTTTAAACGCTCGGCAAGCCTCGCATTTAAAAATTTATCTATCTCTAGTGTAGAAATGTTGTTTCTCACTCGATGCGGGTGTGGATTCTATATTTAAGCACTTTGCTAAATGTAGATGGATGTATGACAAAGTGGACAAAAGTACATGTATTCTTCGGTAAATGTTCATTTCGGTTGTGAGACAGCCGAGTTGAAATGGTCATCATAACTCTGAAAATGTCCAATCAGAACTGTTTATTTTTAAGAATCAACAGCAGTATCCATGACAAAACATCACAAAAAACATGACTTCACAGTGGAAAGTATGTTAAAAGGGGTGGTTGCTTTGCTTTTCCATTTAAGAGTTCGGGACATTAATAATCACATTTTTGGGAAGAAATAGCTACTTAAATTCTACTAAAATCAAAGATAGGTGTACCTTTCACCCATGTAAGAAATTATTCATCTGATTCTCTTATTTCGCTGCGCTTCACTTGAGAAAAGACGGAATTTCTTACACTAATGAAAGATGTAACGATCTTTGATCTGCTTTCATATAGCAAGCTATTATTCTTTGTAGAGTTAATTATTATACAGCATGCACATTTAGCTACATGTTTTATTACAGAAAAAGAAAGACAAGTAGAAAAGAAAGAAACTCCACAAGAGCTACCCAAGAAAGAAGTTGAGAAACCAGTCAGAGCACCTAAAGAACCAACTCCTGTAGAGGAGGAGGAAGATGCAAGTGAAGAGGAATCTGAGGAGGATAGTGATGACTCCGACTCCGACTCCGACTCAGATTCTGGTAAGGTTAATATAGTATAGGAATCTGAGGAGGATAGCGATAACTCCGAATCCAACTCAGACTCAGATTCTAGTAAGGTTTTAGTAAAGGAATCTGAGGAGGATAGTGATGACTCTGACTCCGACGACTCAGATTCAGATTCTGGTAAGGTTCTGGATAGGCATCTGAGGAGAATAGCGACGACTCAGACTCAGATTCAGATTCTGGTAAGGTTATAGTATAGGAGTCTGAGTAGGATAGTGATGACTCAGATTCAGATTCAGATTCTGGTAAGGTTTTAGTATAGGAATCTGAAGAGGATAGTGATGTCTCAGACTCTGACACAGATTCTGGTAAGGTTCTAGTATTGGAATCTAAGGAGGATAGTGATGACTCTGACTCTGATTCAGATTCAGATTCTGGGAAGGTTCTAGTATAGAAATCTGAGGAGGATAGTGATGACTTTGACTCCAACTCAGATTCAGATTTTGGTAAGGTTATAGTATAGAAATCTGTGGAGGATAGTGATGACTCATACTCTGACTCAGATTCAGATTCTGGTAGGTTTGAGTACAGTTATAAAGATGATACTCATAGAAATAAAAATTAGATGTGAAGAAAATACATGTAAATTGTGTTGTCACTGTATCATAGGATCCACTGTATCACATTACCAACATTATTTCCATGTTATTCTGATGCCATATTGAGAAATTAAGTACCAAGATACTATGGCCTTCCAGTACAGTCAGTCAAACCTATCTTAGCAACCCACTGTTTTCAGTGTCCTCCTGTCTTATCTGACCATTTAAAATCCCCCAAGTGATATTTGCTGTATATTTTAACTATATTCAACAACCATCTGTTTAAAATGAATAAGGACCATCATTTTATAAAGAAAATAGACCATGAGCACTGATTTAAGCGACTTGTTGGCAAAAAAGCAGAAAATTATAATTTCAGACATCATGCAAGTCTTTGGTGATTATTTAAATAATGACACCTGTTCTGCTGCACTTTGGGTGATCACCTTTACCATTTCATTGCTTATGCAGTGCATTTAATCAATTGATACCATTTTAAAAACTTGTATGGTCTGCAAATTTACACATAAAGCATTGAAGGGGTAAGGTAGTGGATGAAATATCCCAGTAACACTTAAAAAATTACAAAGTACCTACACAATTGGTTTTCTATTGCAAAATGTTGACAATTTTAATGTTCACTACTTTGACTAAAGACTAATTTAGTCAAAGCTTCAGCAATTAATTCATGAGAAATAGTTATTTCCAAAGTTTTAATATTCACAAGGACCAACTAGGTAACATATAAATTGGGAAATATGTGGCATATAAAAGATTGATGATAAAAACAAAATGGGTAAAAGAAAAACTTTCGTTGAATCCAGAAATTTCCAAGCTATGATTTAATAGTTCATTTAATTAATGATTTACCGACAGACTGATAATTCCAGTGAAAGTGTAACCCAATAAAATATTTTTCTTCAATAGAGGAATTTTATAGTTCTTGTGCGAGTGGTAAAATATATCTTTAACAAAATAAATGTGAAATTCACTTGTTTGAGTAATTCCCAAAAATTGTATCATTAATGTAATACATTGTGTATTTTACAGATAGTGATAGTGATAGTTCTAGTGCTAGTGAAAGTGAGGCCAGTAAACACAGTGAAAAAGAAGAAGAAGTAAATCATATGGGTAAGCGTAAGATTCTATACTTCTAACATATATATTTACATTCACATACAACATGTTTATATTTATATTCAAATGATAATAATCAAACGGGGCATAATGAAAATATAAATATAAATTGTTTTTGCATCTATTTACCTGTAAAAGGTCAAGTGAAGGAAAAAAAATGGGAAAATTATCACAACTTAAAAGTGGAAAATTATTAGCTCACCTGGCCAAAGGCCATGTGAGCTTTTGCCATCACTCGGCGTCCGTCGTCCGTCCGTTAACTTTTATTCAAAGATCTTCTCCCCTGAAATTGTAGGGCCAATACTAACCAAACTTGGCCTGAATCATCACCTGGGTATGCTCTTTCAAGTTTGTGATTTTTATGTCCGTAGACCAATCAACATGACCGCTGTTACTTAACATAGAACATAGGGGTAAATTGCCGTTTTTTGCAAATTACTCAAAAATCGTTACAGATACCAAAAATCTCAGGGGGGTAAAAATGATCAGCATGATGAGATCTACCTGCTCTGCAACTTTGAAGAATATCTGATTATCCATCATGGAGTTATTGCCCCTTTTCAATAAAATTTTCGTTTTTTTTGTTACTTTTAGTCTTCTATATTGAAAATGGTAGAAGATAGAAGTGAAGGTTAAATTACAAAAATGGTCAGCATAGTAAGATCCACATTTCCTGCAAGTTTGAAGAAAATCTGACCACATAGGAGTTATGGCCCCTTTTTCTTTGAATTTCCACGATTTTTAACATTTTTACTGTTATTTCAAAAACTGTTTGAGATAGAGGTTAAATGTGAATTACAAAAGTGTTGAGCTTTTCCAGGACTACAATTTCTACATTTGTCCAGCAGATTAGCATCTCATCCAAGATGGCCACCACTAGGGAACATAGTTTAACATAGGACCCTATTTGAAATGCATTCAAAGATCTCCTCCTCTGAAACCACTGAGCCAATGTAGACTAAATTTTGTCTCAATAGTCTTTAAAGTTTTTGATTTTTGTGGTTGTACCTCATCCAAGATGGCCACCAGCAGGGAACATAGTTTAACATAGGGATCCTATGGGAAATACATTCAAAAGTCTTTTCTCCTGAAACCACTATAAGCCAATAGGAACCAAACTTGGATACAATTGTCCTTGGCTGGTCTCCTTTAAAGTTTGTGATTTTTATGTTCGTACCTCATCCAAGATGGTCGTCAGCACAGGACATAGTTTAACATAGGACCCTATTGGAAATGTGTTCAAAGATCTTCTCTGAAACTACTGAGCCAATTGGAACCAAACTTGATCACAATAGTCTTTAGGTGGTCCACTTGAAAGTTTGTGATTTTTATGTTCATACCTCATTGAAGGTGGCTGCCAGCAGAGAACATAGTTTAACTTAGGGACCCTATGGGAAAAGCATCCAAAGATTTTCTCCTCTAAAACTACCAAGCCAAATTCAACCAAACTTGGTCACAATAGTCCTTGACTTGTCCCCTTCAAAGTTTGTGATTTTGACGTTAGTACCTCATCCAAGATGGCCACCAGCGTGGAACATAGTTTAATATAGGGACCCTATGGGAAATGCATTCACATGTCTTCTCCTCTGAACCTACTGAGCCAATTGGAGCCAAATTTGGTTACGATTTTCTTTGTGTGTTCCCTTTCAAAGTTTGTAATTTTTATGTTTGTAACTCATCCAAGATTGAAAATGTAACATCTGGTGAACTGATTTATAGTATGAATGGGTGGTCTCTTCGTGACAATGAATAAAAGCAGTCACCAGGTGAGGGATACAGGCTCATGTGAGCCTCTAGTTAGTATTATAACCTACAAATATTGATTGAGAGTTTTTTGCTAGCAGGAATAAAAAATGTGTGGGGGGCATTTTTTGTTTGTTTGTCTGTTTGTCTGTTCAATATATTTAACATTAGGTATATTGTTTGAATACTAATTGATAGGGTTGTCATATTTCACATGTATGTTCAAATATTCTAAAATGGGAAGACCTTTCAGTTGATACCAAAATATT
>MJUU01019741.1:4991-17027 GCA_002080025.1 Modiolus philippinarum
TCAGAGATGCATGCACATGCAAGGTTAGATGATCCTACCATGTACAGTGACTGAGATCTGAACTCGGACGTAAACTTGAATGTAAGTCACTCAAGCGGAAAATATAGGTCAAAGTGACCTAATTTTGCCTGGATGCTGACCTACCATCAGAGATGCATGCACATGCAAGGTTAGATGATCCTACCATGTACAGTGACTGAGATCTGAACTCGGACGTAAACTTGAATGTGTCACTCAAGTGGAAAATATAGGTCAAAGTGACCTAATTTTGCCTGGATGCTGACCTACCATTAGAGATGCATGCACATGCAAGGTTAGATGACCCTACCATGTACAGTGACTGAGATCTGAACTCGGACGTAAACTTGAATGTAAGTCACTCAAGCGGAAAATATAGGTCAAAGTGACCTAATTTTGCCTGGATGCTGACCTACCATCAGAAATGCATGCACATGCACAGTAAGATTATTGCACTATGCATAGTAACTGAGATTTGAACTAAAATGCAAATTTGATTGCAAGCCATTCAAGCAGAAAATATAGGTCAGAGAGGCTCAATTTTCTTGGAGGCTGTGAGTTAACCCAAGATGCACCTGCATGCAAAGTTTGATGACCCTACACTGCATAGTTACTAAGATATATACCCAATTGCGGACGCGGACGAAGAGGTACGGATCTGCAAGATACCTTTTTGGAAGGGACGTACTAAGGACCATTGTGTCTAAGTTTGGTTATAATTGGACTGGTACTTTCTGAGAAGAAGATCTTTAAATGTCTTTCCCATAGGGTCCAATGTTAAAACTATGTCCACCTAAGGACTATTGTGACTAAGTTTGGTTCCAATTGGCCAAGTGGTTTCAGAGGAGAAGAATGAAAAGTTCAAGACGGACGGACGCCGGACGCCAAGTGATGGCAAAAGCTCACCTTTGGCATAGCCAGGTGAGCTAAAAAGTTGGCAAAATATTGAAAAGCTTGGTCTGCCCATTGAATCCATAATGCAAATTTTCATATTCAAATCCAAGATAAATACAAATTTTCTGGGACAGTAAACCACTTTGAGTTTGGAATTGAAAAACATGATGGACCTATATAGTATGATAGAAACATAAACAGAAATCTCCAACCAAATTTTTGCACACTATACAGGGCATCTTCAACCAATTTTTTGTACAATAAAGGGTATCAGGCCAATCTAGGAAATGAATGAATTTCTGTCTGACCTAAGACCTGTATTAAGGGGGTACGGGTGTCAGAAATTTTGTAATTAGAATTAGAATGCTGACCTTTTGTTTTGAAGAACTAAGGTAAAAGACCAATACAAGCAACAACTTGGGAACTATGATGGTTAGGGTCATTAAGAGGGTGTGGACACAATACAAGTGTGGACACAATACACCGACCAAACACGAAACAGGTTTTTAAAAGGTTACCGGTAGTTAATAAAAAACGTTACAAAAACCTTTTTTCAACATTTTTCTTAAACGTTTCAATGAAACGTTTTCAATACGTGGCGTTAAACCTTAATAAAACGTTTTTATATGGTTTCTTAGGAACGTTTTTTTCTGAACATTATTAAAACGTTTTATCAAATGTCTTTATTACATATTTTGAAAACGTTTCATAAAAACCTGGATTAAATGTTTATATGAAGTTTCTTTCAGACGTTCTTTAATTGGTCATTTCAGAGACATATATATATCCGTGGATTACGTAACTTCCATTATTTTCTTGTAGGGGGGATGTGCCAAAAATTTGAGTATAGTTTTTTCTATGATATACATAAAATTGGGTGTGTTTTTAATTTCTTATCATTTTATTATTTTTTTATCAATTGATTTTCAAAATCAATCTTTCTCTGTTTTTTTATGATTCTACAATATCAAACCTGCCGGGATAATGTGTGTCTGAGGATAAAAATGTTTATCCGCATCAATAATAAAATAATTAATCTGCTGTTATTTCATTATGCGACCCACATGTTTAAAATCAGGGGTTAAAGGTCAGCAACTGATGTGTAAATTCAAATCACAGGCGCCAATTAAGCCGCACACACAATATGGATGCAAGAAGTATGGAGCCAGTAAGTATCTTATTTTTTATTTATGCTTGTATACTTCAAGGCAATTGAATAATATTTATCGGAGTGATAATGATCTATCTCTCTGTGAATGTATGATTCGACCGGAGATTTAGCAATTAAGAATATTTATGTATTTTAGATTGTGATACGCAACTGTTAATATGTAAAGGAGAAGATATCAAAAAGTGATGTGCAAATTAAAAGCAAAGAGACTTGAATAATAAATCCTAAAGCGTTCAGTCGCTTATTTCTGATGCATTAAAGTAATTATGTATAATTTGAGACTATAACTGATAACAAACCAATAATTGCATTCTACACAAGAATCGCCTGTGTATTTTATGAGCAGTGATGTGTAGATAGGAATTTGACTACAGACGATAAAATTATCTTATCAACATGTGTGTAATAAAATAATTATAGGATAACAATATATCTAAAGAATGTTTATTTTTTGTTTCAGAAAAGAGGACTTTTTGTTCATCAATCAGTATGTCGTTATATAATTGTTCCACTATAAATGGGTGCTGTGCCGTTAATAAATATTTAATATTTTGGAAACATTTAAATATGGACAATTTTGTTGACATTGTAAACGAGTTGTGCAATTATTTACTGTGAACATGACTATTAACACTATTAGTGATCAAAATGTCGCAACTTTGCCAGAAATTGGAATCATTTTTATTAATATTCTATTCAACAATATTAAAAACTTCTAACGAAATGAAGGAAATAAAACTTTTTTTAAAACAGGACAATGGAACAGAAACCTTTCTGATCTGCCATCCAAATTATGTGTTGTGTGATTTGTTTTCCTTTTATTTTTCGTTTGGCGAAAGGACCATCCATGCCAACTGCTGTTGTGTTTTATTCAAATAAACCGAATATTCATTATTTCATCCTTTTTCATTTACATAGCATTACAGATGTCTGTAATGAGGACTAACTAAACTGCATAAGTGTGTGGTGTATAGACCAAATTCTTCTGCCTCTATAGAGCATATATATATACCTATTTATCGTTTATCTTTTCTATTTGGACTTTTATTTTTATTTTTTTTTTTAATTTTTGCTGGTACCTCTTTATTGTTTATCATTTCTATTTGGATTTTTACTTTTCTTTTTATAATTTTTGCTGGGGCAACAGCAAAAATAAAAAATAAAAATAAAAGACCAAATAGAAAAGATAAACAATAAATAGGCAATATTAGCATCATAGAAGCATAAGAATTTGACCTACGTAGTGTAATACAAGAGTCTGTTCATTTAGTGTTAGGGCAAGGATTCACTTCTGAATTTGAACAACATTAATTTAGATACACTAGGTAAACTGTACATTTTAACAACTCCTGTCTCAGAATATATTACATTTTTTTTTCTAAAATGTGTAGATTTAGATAGTGTATAATGTAAACACGATTCTGTCATACACATGTACACCGTCTATTAGAAATTCTTATGGATGTGCTCTTCTGTTCACTAACATTTATTTGGTTTTTGGTACTTTAAAACTTTGGATAATATATTCTTCGATTTGGTTCTTGGTTGATGTGTACTAACTTTTGTAACAGAAAAAAAACATGCAGACAAAACGCTTCTGAGGAAAACTTAAAAACGTTTTTAAAAGGTTGTTGAAATGTTTCTATAAATGTTTATAGAAACGTTGTATTAACTTTAAACGAGGTTTTGATGAAATGTTTTGAAAAACATTTAATAAACTAAAACAAAACTCCACAAATACTGGTTCATAAAACGTTTTTGTAGAAACATTATTTCAACTAAAGTGAAAAGTAGAAATGTTTAAGAAATGTTTTTTTGTTTGGTGGGCAAGTATGGACACAATGATATAATCTTCAAGAAAGAACTTTTCATAAGGGTGCTAATAATAATAATACTGTCAAAATCAGACAAAAACAAAATTCCTTTTTTTTCCCTCTTTGACATTTCACACAAAAATCATAAGCATTAGAGAAATTTCATTTCAACACTTTTAAAACAGCTTTTCAAGAGGAATACAATGAAAAGTGTGTTTCTCTCCCTACGCTTGATTTCAGAATACATACATCCTGAATTAATTCCTTGGAAAAGTAAAAGGAATCAACGAAAGTCCCAGTCAAATTACCTCCCCTTCCTGGTTTCAGACAATAATTATATTCCTTTATGCACATCTCAATATAGTGCCCTTTCTTTGTGTAAAGTTTCATTAAAATCCTTTCAGTGGTTTAAAAGGGTTGCACTTACAAGGTAACCCATACATGTATAAAAAATCAAATTATCTCCCCTTCCTGGTTTCGGACAATTATTATATTCCTTCATGCACATTTCCATATAGTGTCCTTCTTTTGTGTAAAGTTTCATCAAGATCCTTCCAGTGCTTTAAGGGCTGATCCATTTAAAATACCCACTGAAGGGTGGGGGGGGGGGAACTAGTGAATTATTTTTCTGTTGGTTGTGGGTAAATTTCTGTTGTATCCTAATAGTTTAATTATATATTTAATTTTTTTTCTCTTTTCGGGGTATAAAAATAGGTGGCGTTCCACCCCCTGATGGGATTTATTAGTGGAATAGCCCTAAGAATCAAAGAAAAGTCAAAGTCAAATTATCTCCCCTTCCTGGTTTCGGACAATAATTATATTTCTTCATGCACATCTCCATATAGTGTCCTTCCTTTGTGTAAAGTTTCATCAAAATCCTTCAAGTGGTAAATTTAAAAGGAGTTGTACTTACAAGATGTGTGGACAGACGGATGGACAGACAGATGGACAGACAGACAGGGTGATTCCTGATTCCCAAACTTTGTTTGCTGGGGGGTATAAAAAATTTTGAAAATCCACATAAAATTTTTTTTAGATATAAGACGTCAAAATTTTGGCAGGAAACAGTTCTCTCTAGAATTTTCCTTCCATTTCCATTAGCTGTTTATATGCCTTAAAATATATGAAAATATAATTGGAAGTTTATAAAATTGTATATATTGTCTATTTTATGCATTTTAAAGTGACCTTTGACAACGAAAATATGAAACATGTGCAAAAAATATTAACCCTGTTTGAATGGATAAACCCGAGGATATCGAATGCTTCTCAAATCTGATGCTCATACGCCCTTAAATTAGACCTTTGTAATTAGTATTAATTTGGTACCTACAGTTTCTGTTTTGTACTCTATGTTCTTACTTGTTTCAGCCTTCAGTGTCAAAACCCTTCAACCTTGTCATTTTTCATGCACTTTACCTAACAAAATTAATTATTGCATTCTTCCTTTAATTCAATGATAACAGTATATTTGGTATTTGTAACAATAAAATCTAGCATAACATGATAAATAAAAATATGTCCTTCCATGTCCTTGATCACAGTCTTTCCAAAAATGAGTCATTTTAAAACAACATTGTCTGTAAGGACTTCCTCACATTTGCCATCTCCTGTTGTTGCTGAAAGTAAGAAAAATAATTCATCAGCACAAATTGTGTAAATTGTATTGACATGCCTAATAAATGCAAAATAGCATGTTGATGATACCATGAATCTTAAGGGACAAACTGTCAGCCTGGCATTATTTCCTGTTGAGACCTTAAAAAACTGTCATTACTGTTTCCCCAAATGTTTCAAATAGTCTCCTGAAGATATCATTACTTGATATTTTCTAGCATTTGGTATATTTGATATTATCTAGTACAATGTTCATTTCAAACTAAAAAATTGTCTATTACACTAACATAAACAATATTTTAAGCATGCATGTGTAAGGCAAAATAGTATCCTGTGAAATAAGCTCCAAATGGAACAAAATAATGTTATTGATATATCTATGAGATTTATTCCGTCAGGAGATTATTTCTTTAGGTGAGCAGTAAATACTTTCCAACTGGAGATTATTTCACTAGGTGAGCTATGAAATATGTTCCTTTGGATCTTATTCTCTATTATAAAGCCTCCAGGCTTTCTCCTGTTTAATTGAAATTTGGGTCAACAAAGTAGCCACGCGCCTTTCTATTTAAAGAACTTAAATTCTAACCTTCAACGGATACACCCTGGCAGTATATAAGGCCAGAGGAGTCCTGTGCATGCGCTTTTGTGTTACAAAGGACACTTGTTCGGTAAAGTTAAATCAGTGTTAGTGCATGTCACTCTAACTATGGAAGCTGAAAGTAAGTTCAGTGATATCAGCTCCGCTGGAGAGGATAATATCAGTAATCATGACAATGAAGTCTTAAAGCTTTTTGACAGCGATGCTGAATTAAACGATAGCTTTTCTGGGTTTGAGGACGAGTCAAAAGTTGGGAAACCCTCAAAAACCCGTACTGGCGGACCAGGAATGGGTCCTGGGAAAAATCTGAAAAAGAAGGCTCCGGCCTCTAAGAAACGGAAACAGCAGCCTGGAATTGGACATGATGCTGCAAAGAAACGTAAGTCTTAACTCTGAAACTAATGAAAGAAATATTACTGACATGCTGGCTAACTTTTTCGCTATAGATTTGAAAACATTTCAGGAAATAGCAAGTCCACAGTGACTGCAGCAACAGCACATCCAACACCGGATATTGCATGTGTAGATGATAGTGAACTTTATGAGGATGAAGCTGACAATGCTGATCAACAATTAAGCCCATGTCCCTGTTATGGGCTATAATTTATTTGCAAACGAAAATCCAGACAAACGTGTTGTAATTAGTACCCACAATTCATCTTTTGAGCTCCCCAAAATATTTGAGGATCAGACTAAGTTTAGTAAAGCTGTGTCAGAAAATTTGTCAGACTTTGTAAACGCTGCATGTACTAGAAAGGCAGATGTGACAGCTTTCATTGAAGGCAACCAGATACCGGTTAATTGTAAGTCATTAGTACCACCATTAATTAACTCAGAAATATGGAGCTATCTTTTCGCAAATATTCAACAACGTGACAAAAGTCATCAGGACGTACAGAAAATTCTAGGATTGTCCATAGTGTCCATGCTGAAAATGGCCAAAATGTTTGAATCAAGTCACATTGATGTAACAAATGCAGAGAAATTACAAACACAAGCTATTGCACTCTCATGTAATACGTTTTTTGAACTGAACATAAAAACAAGTACTTTAATTATAAGGCCTTATGTGAGTAACAAATTCCAGCAACTATGCAGTGCATCATGTCCATATTCTCTAAAGATGTTGCTAAGCGCATGAAAGAAATTAGTGACGCATCACAGATCAATAGACAATTAAGACCGTCAAAAAACTACAAAAGCAGGCCATACGGAAGAGGCCAAAAAGGATACTTTCAAAAATCAGACCCAGTTTGCAAGGGGCAGAGGTCAAAGAAAATTAAGTCTGAGGGTCTCATACAGGGGCAGAGGCCGACAGTAAATGAAGTAACTGCAAAGGTAAGTGTTTTAGATACGAAACATGTTAAATGTACCGAAAAGTTTAATGCAGGTTCTTTGCAATTTAAAATTAATGAATGGAAAAAACTAACTACAGACAAATGGATTTTGTCTATTGTTCAAGGCTATAAAATTGAATTTGAGCAAATGCCTTACCAATTTTTCTGTCCAAAACCAATTGATTTTGGTGTTATTAGAAATCAAATTGTAGAATTAGAAATTTATGATCTTTTAGACAAAGGGGCTTTATCAGAATGTAAACACGAAAAGGGAGAATTCATTTCAAATATATTTTTGGTGAGCAAAAAAGGTTGAAAATTCTGACCTGTAATTAATATGAAAAAGTTGAACTCGTTTATCAAGTATCAACATTTTAAAATGGAAAATCTAAATGGCAACAGGGTGCACAAGCCGAGTTGCAACTTCAAATATTATGTGACCAAGTTAATGTGAAGACCCGAATATTTCTAACATTGTCTATTTATTTTTTTTTGTACCTAATATCCAAAATTCTAAGATTTCAAGAAGGTCTATATTCTAGTTTCATGTTCCGACATTTCATATATTAATCTGTTTTTCAGTCACTGTGACCTTCACTGACCTTGACCTTTGACCTACTTCCTCCAAAATCAATAGGGTCCCTCCCCTCCTGGTATCCAACAACATATCCAAGTTTCATTTCAATTGGATGTAGACTTTTTAAGTTATCATCCAGAAACCAAATTTTTCTGAAATTTTCAGTCTATTTTTGGTAACTGTGACCTTGACCTTTGACCTACTTTCTCCAAAATCATTAGGGTTTCTCCCTTCCTAGTATCCAACAACATATCCAAGTTTCATTTCAATTAGTTGTAAACTTTTTGAGTTATCATCCGGAAACCAAATTTTCCTGAAATTTTTAGTCTATTTTCGGTCACCGTGACCTTGACCTTTGACCTATTTACAAAAACACCTTTTTTGCTCTTGATTATGTAACAAATAATTTTTTTAATAAAGTGATAGCAGGGAAATTCTCTTAAACTTAAAAGGGAAAAGTAAACCAAAGAAGATTTGAAAACAGAATTTAAAGGGAAATAACCCAATAACCATATGGCATCCAAAAATAAATTTTTGGTGAAAAACGGTCAATAACTTCTACACAGGCATTTGGATTTTCTTCAAAATTTCAGAGTATGTAGACGAACATTTTTCTTATAAACACTTCACCTCTATCTGTTACAGTTTTTGAAATAAAAAATAAACAAGAGGCTCAGAGACTGAGCCTGTATCGCTCACCTGACAAAATGCTTCTATGCCATGCATGACCAAAAATATGTTTATTACCAATGGGTCTAATATTTAGCTATGTTCACCTTTAGCACCCGTGTTTTTGTCCGATCCTATTGAAATGAGTAAGTTTTGCAAAGGACCTTCCATACATTTAGTTAAATTTGCCTGAATAGTTTCAGAGAAGATGATGAAAAGGATGGCTTTCTCATGGCTCCGATGTTAAACTATGTTCTGCAGTAGAGGCCATGTTTTTTGCCATATCGAAATGAAATGAGCAATCTTTGTAGAGGATATTTAGTACATCATTCCTGTAAAGTTTGGTTGAATTTGTTAGAGTGTTTCAGAGGAGAAGATGAAAATGTGATTTTTCCCATAGGGTCTGATGTTAAACCTAAGTTCCTTGCAGACAGCAATGTTTTTTATCGGATCGGAAGAAAATGAGCAACTTTAGCACATCATTCCTGTAAAGTTGGGTTGAATTTACTTCAGTGGTTTCAGAGGAGAAGATGAAAATGTGATTTTCCCATAGGGTCCAATGTTAAACATAAGTTCTGCGCTGACAGCCATGTTTTTTATCAGATCGGAACGAAATGAGCTATCTTTGATCTTTGTTAAGGACCTTTAGTACATCATTCTTGTAAAGTTTGGATGAATATACTTCAGTGGTTTCAGAGGATCGGGTGAAAATGTGATTTTCCCATATGGTCCAATGTTCCGCGCTGGTGGCCATGTTTTTTATCGGATCAGAACTCAATGAGCAATCTATGTCAAGGACCTCTAGTACATCATTCCTGCAAAGTTTGGTTGAATTTGCTTCAGTGGTTTCAGAGCAGAAGATGAAAATGTGATTTTTCCCACAGGGTCCAATGTTAAACCTAAGTTCCGCACTGATGGCCATGTTTTTATTGGATTGGAACGAAATGAGCAATCTTTATAAAGGACCTTTAGTTCATCATTCCTGTAAAGTTTGGTTGAATTTGCTTCAGTGGTTTCAGAGCAGAAGATGAAAATGTGATTTTTCCCATAGGGTCCAATGTTAAACCTAAAATGGGCCCTGGCGGCCATGTTTCTTATCAGATCGGAACGAAATGAGCTATCTTTGTTAAGGACCTTAAGTACATCATTTTTGTAAAGTTTGATTGAATATACTTCAGTGGTTTCAGAGGAGAAGGTGAAAATGTGATTTTCCCATAGGGTCCAACGTTAAAAGATGTTCCGCGCTGGCGGCCATGTTTTTTATCGGATCAGAACCCAATGAGCAATCTTTGTCAAGGACCTTTAGTACATAATTCTTGCAAAGTTTGGTTGAATTTGCTTCAGTGGTTTCAGAGCAAAAGATGACAATGTGATTTTTCCCATAGGGTCCAATGTTAAACCTAAGTTCCGCGCTGGCGGCCATGTTTTTTATCGGATCAAAATGAAATGAGCAATCTTTGTAAAGGACCTTTAGTACATCATTCCTGTATAGTTTGGTTAAATTTGCTTGAACAGTGGTTTCAGAGGAGAAGATGAAAATGTGAAAAGTTAACAGACGAGGGACAGACGATGAACGACAGACGACGGACGACCGACACCAAGTGATGGCAAAAGCTCACACTGACCCGAAGGGTCAGGTGAGCTAAAAATGCACAAATTTCTAAAATTTTACGGAAAAAGGGCTGTAACTCTGAGACGGGTTTTCCGATTTTCTTCAAAATTGCACAGGGCAGATATATCTCGGCATTCTGAACAATTTTACTCCATCAGAATTTTAGCTCACCTGACCCGAAGGGTCAGTGTGAGCTTTTGCCATCACTTGGCATCTGTCGTCCATCCGTCCGTCCGTCCGTTAAACTTTTCACATATTCATCTTCTTTTCTGAAACCACTGAAGCAAATTCAACCAAACTTTACAGGAATGATGTATGGAAGGTCCTTTACAAAGATTGCTCATTTCGTTCTGATCCGATAAAAAACATGGCTGCCAGCGCGGAACTTAGGTTTAACATTGGACCCTATGGGAAAATTCACATTTTCTTCTTCTGCTCTTAAACCACTGAAGCAAATGCAACCAAACTTTACAGGAATGATGGACTAAAGGTCCTTAACAAAGATTCCTCATTTCGTTATGATCCGATAAAAAACATGGCTGCCAGCACGGAACATAATTTAACATTGGCCCTATGGGAAATTCACATTTTCATCTTCTTCTCTGAAACCACTGAAGCAAATGCAACCAAACTTTACAGGAATGATGTATTAAAGGTCCTTAACAAAGATTGCTCATTTCGTTCCGATCCGATAAAAACATGGCCGCCAGCACGGAACATAGTTTAACCATGGCCCTATGGGAAATTCACATTTTCATCTTCTCCTCTGAAACCACTGTTGCAAAATCAACTTAACTTTACAGGAATGATGTATGGAAGGTCCTTTACAAAGACTACTCATTTTGTTCTGATCCGATAAAAAACATGGCCGCCAGCGCGGAACTTAGGTTAAACATTGGACCCTATGGGAAAATTCACATTTTCTTCTTCTGCTCTGAAACCGCTGAAGCAAATTCAACCAAGCTTTACAGGAATGATGAACTGATGGTCCTTAACAAAGATTGGTCATTTCGTTCCGATCCAAAAAAAAACAAGAGCTGTCGCCGAATGGCAGCCAGTTATACCCCCGTTCTTTGAACCCTGAATCAATATGGCATTGCTAAGTTAAGTATGTGTGGACATAATACAAGTGTGGTCACAGTACAAGTGTGGACACAATACAAGCATTGGCATAGTTGCAATTATGAATTAAGTTACTGTCAAACAGGAAGTAGATGAGTTATGGACTTGAAAAGGGGAGACACGATAAAACTAATCATACTAAAGCTTCAGACCAAACATCAAATCATTACTACATACACAAGCCGAGATATCCTTGACAAAAAATTTCAATATATGGCTTTAATGAAAAAAAAAACAAAGTTATCGTCAAACAGGAAGTAGATGAGTTTCAGACTTGAAAATGGGACACATGGTAAAACTGATCATTCTAAAGCTTTGGACCAAATATCAAATCATTACTACATACACAAGCTGAGAAATCCTTGACGAAAAATTTCAATATATAGCTATAATGGGAAAAAATCAAAGTTATCGTCAAACAGGAAGTAGATGAGTTACGGACTTGAAATGGGGAGACACGATACAACTCATCATAGTAAAGTTTCAGACCAAATTTAAAATCATTACTACATACACAAGCTGAGAAATCCTTGACGAAAAATTTCAATATATAGCTATAATGGGAAAAAATCAAAGTTATCGTCAAACAGGAAGTAGATGAGTTACG
>MJUU01019741.1:26895-47047 GCA_002080025.1 Modiolus philippinarum
TGACCAAGTTTGGTTCCAATTGGCTCATTAGTTTCAGAGAAGAAGATCTTTGAATGCATTTCACATAGGGTCCTTATGTTAAACCATGTTCTTCGCTGGCGACCATCTTGGATGAGGTATGAACATAAAAATCACCAACTTTGAAGGGGACCACCAATGGACTATTGTGACCAAATTTGGTTCCAATTGGCTTGGTAATTTCAGATAAGAAGATGTTTGAATGCATTTCACATAGGGTCCATATGTTAAACTATGTTCTTCGCTGGCGGCCATCTTGGATGAGGCATGAACATAATAAACTGCTGCGCCAAGAGTGCATGATACCCCCGTCCACTGTCAACTCGATCTTTATGGCATTTTTGGACCACAACAAAATTTTGATTGAAAAAAAAAATTAAACAGAATATGTGCCTTACCAAGATGTAACCATTTAACAAATATCAAATTAATATGTAAAGTTAATACAAAGAAAGGTGCAAAAAAAATGAATTTTCAAAAAAATGTTAAGTCCAAGGGCCATAACTGTCCACAAAAATCATTAAACAGGAACCAAATTTAAACTTAATCAGTAATGTATAACCATACAATCATATACTATATATCAAATCAACATATTCACACATTGTAAAGAAAAGGTGGAGAAACTGATGTTTTTCAAAAATTTACAAAGTCCAAAGCCATAACACTGTACAAAATCAACCAACAAAAACCAAATTCGAAACTGATCTGTATCTCACCTAGATATACTCATATACCAAATATGAAATCAATATGTCAAGCAGTTACAGAAAAAAACTCTGGAAACCTATGTTTTTCAAAATTTCACTAAGTCCAAGGGCCATAACTCTGTACAAAATCAACCAACCGGAACCAAATTCGAACTTGATCTGTATCTTACCTAGATATACTCATATAACAAATATCAAATCAATATGTCAAGCGGTTACAGAAAAAATCTCCAGAAACCAAATAGTTAACGGACAGACGGACGGACAGACGTCCGGACGGACGGAGAGTATACCATAATACGTTCGTCTTTTGACGGGCATATAAAAATAACAAACTTTGAAGTGGATCACCAATGGACTATTGTGACCAAGTTTTTGTTCAAATTGGCTCAGTAGTTTCAGAAAAAAAGATCTTCGAATGCCTTTCCCATAGGGTCCCTATGTTAAACTATGTTCCCCGCTGGCGGCCATCTTGGATGAGATGCGAACCTGCTGGACATCTGTAGAAATTTTAGTCCTCGATAAGCTTAACACTTTTGCAATTCAAACTTAACCTCTATCACAAATAGTTTTTGAAATAAAAGTAAAAACGTATAAAAATCGTGAAAATTCAACAACAAAAGGCTCTCAAGAGCCTGTATCGCTCACCTGGGCCACGGCTGACATATGCAGTTAAAATAGTTCCAATGTTTTCAGGGCATTATTTTCAAATTTGTTAATAGACATTGATGTTATTTTACCATAAGTTAAACTATGTTCCAGACTAGCAGCTATTTTGGATTGGGTGCAGTTCTTTTGGCCAAGTTTGGATCCAATTGGCCCAGTAGTTTCAGAGGAGAAGATCTTTGAATGTGTTTTCCCATAGGGTCCAATGTTAAAACTTTGATCCCAGCTGGCGGCCATCTTGGATACAGCACGGATCTGAAAAACAACTTTTTTGCAGGGGACCATCTAAGGACTATTGTGCCCAAGTTTGGTTTCAATTGGCCCAGTAGTTTCAGAGGAGAAGATCTTTGAACATTTTTTTTTCCATAGGGTCCAATGTTAAAACTATGATCCCCGCCATAGCCATCTTGGATATAGTGTGGATCTGAAAAATATTTTTTTTGCAGGGGACCATCTAAGGATTATTGTGGCCAAGTTTGGTTTCAATTGGCTCAGTAGTTTCAGAGGAGAAGATCTTTGAATGTCTTTTTCCATAGGGTCCAATGTTAAAACTATGATCCCCGCTGGCAGCCATCTTGGATATAGTGCGGATCTGAAAAACAACTTTTTTGCAGGAGACCATCTAAGGACTATTGTGGCCAAGTTTAGTTTTAATTGGCTCAGTAGTTTCTGAGGAGAAGATCATTGAAAGTATTTTCCCATAGGGTCCAATTTTAAAACTATGATCCCCGATGGCGGCCATCTTGGATATAGCGCGGATCTGAAAAACAAGCTTTTTGCAGGGGACCATCTAAGGACTATTGTGGCCAAGTTTTGTTTCAATTGGCTCAGTAGTTTCTGAGGAGAAGATTTTCGAAAGTCTTTTCCCATAGGGTCCAATGTTAAAACTATGATCCCCGCTGGCNGCGCAAGTTTCTTAGTAATTCCCAAGTGTCTAATAAACTAACAAATTTTTAGATCATATTCCTGTATTAACTAAGCATTGTTATTACAACTTAAGTTATATCACTTTAGAGCCTTGTCTCATTGATTAACCATGGTTCATCAAAAATGTTTTGACTTAATTGAAAACTGATTTATCCAGGCTAAATAATTAGTTTCTGCGCAAAGGTCTAAGCAATTCCCAAGTGACAAAAAAAAGGTAATATATTAAAGGTTGCTACATACATATGTTATTACAGAATTAGAAATAAAGAGCAGATAACTCAAAACAACATCTGTAATAACACATGCATGTTATTTTCTGTAATAACTCATACAGGTTAGGTACTTGACTGAATATTGGCCCAGTAGTTTCAGAGGAGAAGATCTTTGAATAAAAGTTAACAGACGGACGGACGATGAGTGATGGCAAAAGCTCACATGGCCTTTGGCCAGGTGAGCTAAAAATTGATCAAATCAAATTCTGAAATAGGAGGTGCACATCTACATTATGCCATAAAGATTGTGTTAAAGTTTCATGAAAATCTTTTCACTGATTCAGGAGGAGTAGCGGATAAGAGATGGGTACCCTCAGGTGTAACGGACGGACGGACGAACGGAAAGAGGGACGGATGGACACCCCCATCACTATATACCCCCAATTTTCATGTGGAGGGTATAAAAATCCTCATTGGGGATTTGATAAGTTTCAAAAATTAAAAATCAGAAAACGCACCAAAGGTGCGAAAACCGAGTTGTGAACATTTGTTATTTTCATAAGTACATCATCTGATAGGCAAATAGTTGCAATTCAGCATATACCGTTAAATTCTTTCATTTCAATCAGAGATTTATAATGGAACTTTTGCGGAAGTTTGACTTTGTCCTAACTTGACTAAAAGTCAAAACATTCCAAGTTCCTTTCCAAAAAAAAAGANAATAACCTAATCACAAAAACTTAACATGAAAGTTTACGTCGCCGCCCTACTTTGTATGCATATGTCTCGCTTTCTACGACTTTCGTCGCGGCTAGACAAAAATTGGTATATTTCTTACAAATTTTTAAAACTACACTGAAAAATCAACAAGAAAAGACAATGCATTTCACTTATGTGCCACCAGATTTTTTAATTTTACATGGAACTGTACTTAAGGAACGAGTGTTTTGTTCAGCAAGTAAGAAATAATTGCTCTCATAAAATTCAGAATTTGATGCTCTAATAGGGGTAACCCTACAAATAGGAGTATTTGGCAGGTTTGATGCAATATTAACTCTTAATTTTTTAACCTATTTTAAATACAAATGAAAAAAGTTTACCCAAGATGAAATTTTAATGCCATTTTCAGATATAAGGTTTGAGTGGAACTGTCCATATGATTCCCTCATCAAAAGCATTTAAAATTTCAAAGAATACTGTCAAATTTGATTGGAAGATGAGTACATTCAATGATATAAAAGCAAAAAGTAATCTATCTTAATTTTTTTGGTAAGGGGGAGATAATTAGTGTTTTGGAAATGATATAAAAGCAAAAAGTAATCTTTTCAGTTATTTTACTTTTTTGGTAAGGGGGAGATAATTAGTGTTTTGGAAATAATATGTTGGTAGCCATTTTTGTGGAATTCATGGCAACTTGAAACTCTTTGTAGTGTTAATTATAACTTAGTCTGCAATGGGCAAAACCTTCAACTACAAATTAAGAAGCCAGTGAAATATTTCAAAAACAATGAAACTGTACAGCTACTCCTTAAATTTTTATTGAATCCATTGTATTTTGAGATAAATTTTTAATGGTATTATATAAAACACCAAGATGTGTTTGTGAAACACTACATATGCCCCCAGATTCTACAGTAAAATATATCAAAATACCCAATTTTACCTTTTTTTGAGCTCTTTGATCTTTGACCTAATTTTTTGGTATATTATTTAAGCTCCTCTATATTTACTGTGAATTGCCTTGATTTTGGATTTAAGATTTTAGAATTTCCCCTTTCCTCGTTCTTGCTTCGGTATTCGTTTGCCGATGTACTCTTGACAAGACCTATACACTTGCCAAGTATTAAAAGTCTATCTTATATAGTTCAAAAGTTGTTTATTTCCACAAAAACACCAAATTCAACCCCTTCATTCTGAAACAGATGAAGCCCTTTCGGGCCTCTTGCTTATTGAAATGGTTTTAATTGTTAAATGTATCTGTTTAAACATGCTATAAGAAACCTACAGAAAAATACTGCATCAAGATCCGACAAAGAATTTAAAAAATCATTTTTTCCCTTTGGGCCTCTTGTTTTTCATAAACGGTAAATGCTACCTCAAATCTGTCGACATACTACAGTTGTGCAATATTATTAGCAATAAGGCCATAATTAAAAAATCTTTTGTTTCCCCTTACCCAGCCTTACCTAATAATGTTGAGTAGGTAGGTAGGACAAAATTTTTTTTAGAATTTTTACTAAAAAGAGGTTAGAAATAACTGTTTTTATCCAAATTTGAGTAAATCAAAAATTTCTCTCTGAAAAGTCAATAAAATTATTTGAGTAGGGCCATTTTTTTTTAGGGTCGGTAGGGTAAGGGGAAACAAACATTATTTTAATTTTGGCCTAACATAAAACAAACTCCGTCTCAATAGGATAGATAATAAGGATTCTACAGTCAAATATGTGAAAACAGCCAATTTCACCCCCCTTTTATCCTCTTTGACCTCACCTAATTTTTTTTTACATATTTATATTCCTCTTGACTAGATCTATACATTTGCCAAATATGAAAAGTCTACCTTACATACTTCAAAAGTTATAGCCAAGGTTAAAGTTTTGGATGCACAGACAGACAGACAGACAGGACAAAAACAATATGCCCCCCGATCCTCGATCTGGGGGCATAAAAATTTTAATGCTGCAATGTTAAAAACGTAGATTCTGAACTGATTCAGTTCATATATTCATTTTCACATAAAAGCATGACAGTTTATACATCTTTAATCAATTACCTTTGAGTATTGTTCATGTAGTTGTTGTATAGTCTTCAGTCTTTGACTTTGAACAATTCTAGCTTGTTGAAATAGTTTCTGTTGTTGCTTAAAAAGAAGCTGAAAATTTAAAACATACTATTATTTTAGGCCTATGAATATACACTGTAATACAGAAATTAAAGGGATTTATTAAAAGTAAGACAGGTGAGCAGTACGTAATCCTAGTATATTTATGGAATGAGCCTAATGATTATGGGGTTACAATGTTTTGAAGCATGCAGTAAATATCACAATCTCAGAATTTTTAGAATAGCATTGATAAATGTATGTACCGGTAATACTTTTAAGATTGACATTTGTAATTAATGTAAGAACTTACTTTATACTATGGAGAATGAAGTTTCTCCTTATTTAAGGTGGTATGGGGGTGTAAAAACTGTCAGAAAGAATTTTATGATATTTCAACGTCTTGTTCTTTGTTATTAGAGCATACGAAAAATAAAATAATATATGGAGTTAGCGGCCATACTGACTGGGGATTTTTAAAGCCCTTGACTACCAATTATAAGACATATTGACCCTGCCATATAAGAATGGAATTTGTCATGTAACTGCAGCTATTTTGGTTGAAATGATAGTGAAAATTTAACAAAATTTTGTAAAATATTATGCTTTATACTTGCCTTTAACTTAACATGAAAAAATTTGGGGGTGACCAAACTTATTTTTGACTTTGGTGAAAAACTGATTTTACTATACAAATTATCTCCCCTAATAGAACTGCCGTTTGCTGAAAAGGTTCCTCAATATTGTGTCGCCATGTTAGTATCTAAAACTAGAAATCATATAAATATACTGTGATAGTGCAAGAGGACATCACTTAGGAGTTTGTTACTATCCACTTACAATTAATTTTTCTTCTTGTTCTTTTGTTTTCTCAATATCAGACTCCCACTGCTGAAGAACACTGTTGATTTGCCTGTTGTATTCATCCTGAAGTTTTATCCTGTACATGTAACAAAAACCAAACAAAAAAAGATGAAAGTTTGATGTGTTCAGGTAGAAGGATACTGCAAATTTTTGTCAACAGATATATATATATATATATTTTTTTTTCACAGGTGTTTCCTCTAAGCACTGGCTTTGAAATCACTCAAGAGTAAGGTCTTGTACAATACGTTTAAACCACAGGCTTAAAAGAGCCTGTATAGCTTACCTGGTTATTAAAGAATTAGTAATTTACATAATTTTCCCAGAGAGTCAAATGTTAAACTAATTAGGATCTGTGGTAGGAACTAGACATCAGTGAGATGGTATCCATCTCTGTGGGCCCCGCTCCAAGTGTAACCTAGAGGTCATTAATGTCAAGGGTCATCAACTATGGTACGTGACATGTCACCTTGAAGTAAACTATCCACATGCCAAATATCAAAAGCCTATCTGAAAAGAGAAAAGTTATAGCTCGGACACGACTGTCATTGATAAAGCAATAATGTGACCCTGAGTTCAAAGATCAAGGGTCACCAACCAAGGTACACGACACATCGCCTTGAGGTGGTCTATCCACATGCCAAATACCAAAAGCCTATCTGAAAAGAAGAAAAAGTTATAGCTCCGACACGACTTTGTCATTGAAAAAGCATGAATGTAACCCTGAGGTCAAAGGTCAAGGGTCACCAACCAAGGTACACCACACGTCACCTTGAGGTGATCTATCTGCATGCCAAATATAAAAAGCCTATCTCAAAAGAGAAAAAAGTAATAGCCCGGGCAAGATTGTTTCGGACGGACGAACGGACTGATTACTATAGGGCTTCCACCACTTTTTGTGGCGGGGCCTTAATCAATCTTGGATCTATCATTGGTATTTAAATATTTGGTAGAGGGCATCATGTCAACATGTATTGTTAATATCAACTTGATGTATAGAAAGGTTTTCAAGATCTAGCAATTTACACAATATTTTCTAATTATAAGGAGTAATGTTAAACTATGGTCTGCAGTAGCAACCATTTTTTATTAATGATCATATTAGTATCCCAGTAGTAGTATTAATATCATATATGTGGTAGAAGACCATCATGTTGGTCTATCCACATGCCAAATATCAAAACCCTATCTGAAAAGAAGAAAAAGTTATAGCTCCGACACTATTTTGTCATTGAAAAAGCATGAATGTGACCCTGAGGTCAAAGGTCAAGGGTCACCAACCAAGGTATACGACATGTCACCTTGAGGTGATCTATCTGCATGCCAAATATAAAAAGCCTATCTCAAAAGAGAAAAAAGTTATAGCCCGGACAAGATTGTTTCGGACGGACGGACGAACAGACTGATTACTATAGGGCTTCCGCCACTTTTTGTGGCGGGGCCTTAATCAATCTTGGATCTATCATTGGTATTTAAATATTTGGTAGAGGGTATCATGTCAACATGTATTGTTAATATCAACTTGATGTATAGAAAGGTTTTCAAGATCTAGCAATTTACACAATATTTTCTGATTATAAGGTGTAATGTTAACTATGGTCTGCAGTGGCAACCATTTTTTATTAATGATCATATTAGTATCCCAGTAGTAGTATTAATATCACACAAGTGGTAGAAGACCATCATGTTACCATGCCTTGTTGGCAGTGAACTTCATGTATGCATAAGGGTTTTCAAAAATAAGCAATTTACAACGCTTAATTCCCAATGGGGTCCAATGTTAAACTAAGATCTGCAGTGGCAGACATCTGGAATTTATGATTGGTATACATAGATTCCACAATGAGAACTAGTTAATTAAGAAATTTCTCACATCAAGCTAAGTAAATTTTGCAAATGTTTGAAAGCCAGACTTGCAGAGCTTTTACATATTAAAAAATTTATTTAACAAAATGTGAGAAATTATGTGTTTAAGTTGTGGAAATTGCTTCTCAAATGACTCGACGAATTAAAGAACCTTAGTGAGCAAGCTCACATACCCCATGCCCCCACATATCAGAAAATCCTGCATTATTGAACTCCAAAAGTATCCTATAGGCAATATTACACATGAAAAGAGGCTCTCAAGAGCCTGTATTGCTCACCTGGGCCATGGCTGACACAATTAGTCAAAATAGGTTTGTTGATAGACAATGTTATATGATCCAAAATGAAACTATGTTCCCCATTGGCAGCTATTTTTGATGGGGCATAGACTGACTGTCACCTTCTTTAAGAAGACAATCTAAGCATCATTGTGCCTCACTGTGGTTCCAATTTGCCTAGTATTTTCAGAGAAGATCTTTGAATGATTTCCCAAGGGGTCCATGGTTAAACAATGTTCACCGCTGACTGCCATCTTGATGCTATGGAGACATGCTACACACATTTTATGAAGGGAATCTAGTAAGGACCATTGTGATCAAGTATGATTCCAATTGGCCATGTACTTTCAGAGGAGAAGATCTTTCAATATGTTTCCCTATAGGATCCAATGTTAAAATCATGTTCCCCACTGGCGGCCATCTTGAATATGATGTGGACTTGCCGAACACATTTTTAAAAGGGGCCAACTAAGGACCATTGTGACTAAGTTTGGTTCCAATTGTCCCAGTATTTTCAAAGGAGATTTTTGCAATATTGTCCAAGTTTGACAAAGTTCCCCACTGGCGGCCATCTTGGATGATGTGCGGACTTGCCGAACATAATTTCTAAAGGGGACCACCCAAGGACTATTGTGACCAAGTTTTGTTCCAATTGCCTCAGTCCTTTCAAAGACGAAGATCTTTGAATGCTTTCCCATAAGGTCCAATGTTAAAACTGTGTTCCCCGCTGGCAGCCATCTTGGATATGATAAGGACTTGCTAGACATTTCTTTTAATAAAGGGCTACGCCGAGCGCAGCATGATACGACCGCAGCGTGTTGACCACTGAAATTTCAACAAAAGTAGTTTAAAGTGAATGTGGACACAGGAGTGAACATGGAGTTAGTAGTCTACCTGTATCGGTTTTATTCGTATGTTTATTCTACGATAGGGAAACGGGACAGAGAAAGGGGAGGTTTGGGTACCCATAAACCGGTTTAACCCTACCGCTGGCTTTTGCTAGTGCCGGTACCAAGTCCGGCTGTCCTGAGTTCCTATCGTTGTTTATGTTTGTCTTTTGTATTTTTATTGTGGGTTTTTTTCTTGTGCAGTTCCTATTTACTTTCTGGCATGTGGCTATGTTTTTCGGCCATTGTAGGTGTTTCCTGTTATCTTTTTTATTCCACAGTAAAGAGCTTGACACAATAATTAGATGGACACAAAAAGAAGCTAGACACAGTTATTAGCTAGAAACAAAATAGGGAAAAAATAAACCCTTTTGATTACTTACTGATAAAAAACCGTAAGAGCTATGCAAAATATGTACTATCAACTAAAACTTAACATCCATAGAAATTCAAAGAAAAAAAATCCATCGAAATCTGATGAAAAATAAAGATATGACATATTTAGAAAAATTGCAACTTTGGCCCCTTTGACCCCTTGTAGCTCGGAAACGGTAAGAGCTACACAAAATCTGTTGACATACTACTGCAAGCTTATATCAAGAGGAATCCAAAGAAAAAAATCCCATTGAAATCCGATGAAAAATAAAGATTTGACATAATTATTTAGAAAAATTGCATTTTTGGCCCCTTTGACCCCTTGTAGCTTGGATACGGTAAGACCTACACAAAATCCGTTGACATACTACTGAAAGCTTAGATCAAGAGGAATCCAAAGAAAAAAAATCCCATCGGAATCCGATGAAAAATAAAGATTTGACATATTTAGAAAAATTGCAATTTTTGCCCCTTTAAGCCCTTGTAGCTCGGAAACGGTAAGAGCTACGCCAAATCCGTTTACATACTACTGAAAGCTTAGATCAAGAGGAATCTAAAAAAAAAAATCAAATCGAAATCCGATGAAAAATAAAAATTCTATACAATCTGCAAATTTACAATTTTGGCCCCGTTCGGCCCCTCATAGCTGGGAAAGGAAACAAGTTATCAAAAATTTAATAGCTGAGCGCCATATTAATTTTTCACAAGGAATCCATTGAAAAAAACTGCATCAAAATAGGACTAAAAATAAAAAAAATTTTTTTTTGAGATTTGCCCATGTTGGGCCCCATTTATCTCGTGAGCAGTACATGCTACCTGAAATCCGTTGGCATATTCCAGATTGGAAATTTTCTCAGGAGCACACTGAAACAAACCCCATCAAAATCCAATAATTAATAAAGATTCTACAGTCAAAAATGTGAAAACACCCAATTTCACCCCTTTTTGGCCCCTTTTTTTAGAACAGGCGGGGCCACCAACTCAAAATTAAAGCCTCTGTTTACGGGTGTGCTAAGATACATCATTCTTAAATTTCATAATGATCCGTCCACTAAAAGCAAAGTTACGCTGTCCACAGACGCGACGACACCAGCACTATACCTATATACGACCGCAAAAGTTTTGCGGTCGTATAAAAAGGACCACCTATAAGGACAATTGTGAGTTTGTGACCAAGTTTGGTTCCAATTGGCCCAGTAGTTTCAGAGATCTAGGAATATAGGTTTATTTTTTCGACTAAGATACATCTGGCGGCCATCTTGGATGGCGTGTTCACTTGCAGGACACATTTTTAAAGGGGACCACCTAAGGACTATTGTGACCAAGTTTGATTCCAATTGGGCCAGCGGTTTCAGAGAAGAAGATGTTTGAATGAAAAGTGTATGACTGACAGACCCAAGACACAGTGATGGCAAATACTCACCATTGCATAACCAGGTTAGTAATAGATTCCATTCTGACTATGAAGACGAAAAACTACTACTACAGTTTTTTTTTTATCTTTATTAACTACTACTACAGTACTTAAATGTAGGCAAACATTTACCAATGTAGGATACAATACACATTTAAATACAAAAATTATTACAATGTGAAATAAGCAAAGATTATTGAAGTATTTTAAATGTAAAAATTTGTACAAAAACACTTTTTTTGCTCTTGATTATGTAATAAATAATTGTTTTTAATAAAGTGATAGCAGGGAATTACTCTAAAATCCAAAAGAGAAAAGTAAACCAAAGAAGATTTGAAAACAGAATTTAAAGGGAAATAACCCAGGACAAGATGATACAGCAGTCCAATAACTCCCATAAAAATACTCTGATCAATAAGGCAGTATAGTATGCACATCTACACATCATGACCAACAATCCTACCAAATATGAAAGCAATCCATTGAGTGGTTTCAGAGGAGTTGCAGTGACAAGATGATACATGCTGTTTAAGCTGAAAATAGTCTAAGTCAAATAACTCCCATGAAAATAATCTGATCAATTAAGCAGTAAAGAATGCACATCTACACATCATGACCAACAATCCTACCAAATATGAAAGCACTCCATTAAGCGGTTTCAGAGGAGTTGCAGTGACAAGATGATACTTGCTGTTTTAGCTGAAAATAGACTAAGTCCAATAACTCCCATAAAAATAATCCAATCAATAAGGCAGTATAGTATGCACATCTACACATCATGATCAACAATCCTACTGAATATGAAAGCACTCTATTAAGTGGTTTCAGAGGAGTTGCAGTGACAAGATGATACTTGCTGTTTTAGCTGAAAATAGTCTTAGTCCCGTAACTCCCACAAAAATTATCCAATCAATATGGCGGTATGGTATGCACATCTACACATCATGACCAACAATCCTACCAAATATGAAAGCAATCCATAGAGCGGTTTCTGAGGAGTTGCAGTCGGACAAGATGATACTTTGGTATTTTAATTGAAAATAGTCTAAGTCCCATAACTCCAACAAAAATTATCCAATCAACATGTCCGTACAGTATGCACATCTACACATCATGACCAACAATCCTACCAAATATGAAAGCATTCGGTCAAGCGGTTACAGAGGAGTTGCAGTGACAAGAACAGGACTGACGGACGGACAGATGGACGGACTGACGGACGGACCAGTCAAAAACATTATACATTCCGCAACTTCGTTGCATGGGGTATAAAAACACTGAGGATGTATTCTGAATAAATTTGGCAGAAAATTTCATGAAACTTGTTCTTCTCTCTATAGATGAGAACAAATGCTTCGACACTGTTCAGGAAATTTGAAAACTGGATAGAAATTAGAGAAATAGATTTCACAACCCTACCATCTCCATGTATCATCCGTACACAGGATATAGGTACCAGGACTGGTTTTCCATTAAATTTCAATAATGGTTACCATTACTAAGTAGCTATACACTGGTACCACCGTACACTAATGATAGATTCCATTGAAATTGAAACGAAAACCAGTCCTGGTACCTATATCCTGTGTACAGATGATACACTGTGATCTTAGTAGAAATGACATTTCCACGCACGATAGTTAAATTTTGCTCTGCAACCCCCGTTTAAAAATTTAAAAATTTAACTATCTCTAGTGTAGAAATGTCATTTATCTAATGATTTCAAGAAAATTTTGAAAAAAACATGACCCCTCTTCTGGCTGATCTAAAATAAATGTGTTCTTTGAGTATGACATAATCAGGCATGGTCACCTTTTTTCAAGATGTCACAAAGGTAAATGTCAGAAACTGGTGTAATAAATGAATTTCAACTAATCATTGACCAAGAACATTCTCTCTAGAGTGTTGAAACATTGCTTACACCTTCAGGAAACATAAAAACACTAAACAGGACAGAAATTAAAGAAAAAATCGTATTTGTTTGATGACCATCATATTACAATGCCTAGCTTATAACAACTTGATGTATGAAAGGTTTTCAATTATGAACAATTGACAAGAGTTTTCAATTATGAACAATTGACAAGATTTTTCCAAAAGGGTCCAGTGTTAACTATGTTTCCCAGTAGTTGCCATCTTCGACAAAATGTGAACATGAAGGATATATTTAGAAATTAAAACTACTTGATAAGCTGCACATTTTCTCAATCCAAATTAACCTCCGTCTCAAAGGTTGTGAATCAAAACATAAAAAAACATGACCCCCTTTTGAATCACAACATAGAAGTTTTGAGCTCAACTAGACCAACCAGAGAGGCCATAAGGTTAAATGTTCAATTATGTTGCAGTGGTAGCCATCTTAAATGAGGTATGAACATTATCAATGCTCATAAAATTTTTGAACAAGACCACCGATGTGCTATATGAACAAGTTTCGTTGACACAGTGTCACTGGTTGTTTGAATTCTGAGAAGATTCCTGAATGCATTTCCAATAGGTACCTATGTTCAGTTACTTAACAGCTGTCAGATATCATGGATGAGATACAAATACATTCATAAAAATTCAAAAAATGTTTCACTTTTCTTTTTGACTATACAAATTTTTTGAAAAATTAGTCTTTCCTTCTGTGACAAATTCCCCTGTCTTGGGCATGTGGGCAGGATCATGGTATTTCCAAATCTGTTCAAGGTTTAAGAGCACATAATATCTTTGAATGTAATGCCGAAGCCAACACTGAACAGTCTCCAAATAATGGGAATATCTCAATATCAATTAATTACTGACCGCTCATTTTTTTGCATTGTCCATATGTCTTCAACTTTTTTATTGGTATTCTTCAAGGAATTCTGTGTAAGCTGTTCAAGTCTCTTTCGTTTTGCCAGCATTGTTTTGGTGATATCAGCTGTAAATAAACTGAAATATAAGTTTCTTCAACTGCTCAAAATAGAATTTATATTTTTCAAGGTTTGCTTTCAGTCATGTGACTCTCACATGGGTAAACAAATCATGTATAAGAATAACACATTACTATAGGGGTAATTTTTCCCAGGCAAAATTTAGGTGAGAATTTTTAAATTTATCTCAAATTTTTTTCATACATATATTAAGGCCAAAATGAAATATATGCTAGATTCTCATCCCCTAACTCCAGCCCAATTTTTTCAGCCCCTCTCAAAAATTTTTATTTTGAATTTTTGGTCATTTTTCACCAAAATTTTCAAAAATAGAGAATGTGTCTGTAAGACACGGATGCCCCGCCAATCAATTTATCACAACAGATTAACTCAAGTCAATCGTTCATAAAATTAGTTCACTGTCACTGAATTGTGATGAGGCCAAAAAGAAAAATATGTGTGTTTACTGTAGTCTGCTGAAAAAAATTAGGGTCGGTAGGTCGGGAATCTTTTTTTTTTTTTTCAGGCATCGTCAACGAAATCCGGAAAAATTTCGGGTCATTCCCAAGTCCGTTCCGAAATGAATCCTACAAATCGAAAGTCCTGCCATTTGCTTGTGTTTTGGAAGAAACTTGGCATATTTCTTGATTTTTGTCTATTTGAATGTCTTTTGAACCAAATAAAAAGTTTAAATGTCTATTTTATTAACTTTCCGTACCAGCGGAAGCATGTTACCAGATAAACTTATCAATTTACAGAGGTCTGTATCAAAATAGGGTCGGTTGATTACAACGTTGAACTTTTTTTTTAGAGAATCAATAAAAAGTTCTAGGGTCGGCGTCTAAAAAATAGGGTCGGTCGGACTACCGTAAACACACATTTTTTTTTGGTCTGAAATCAAAAATTTAACCAACGTCATTCAACCATAAAATGTAGGTCATGGTCACCCAATTGTTGGTGAAATGGGCAGATCTCTTTTAGCTGAATGCTACAGTGAAATAATATGATGCTACAATACATAGTAGTTGAGAAATAGACTTAAAAAACAAAACCTAACCAAAATGACTGAAGCATAAAATGTAGGTCAAAGCCAACTAATTGTCAATGATTTGGGTAGTACTCATCAAGGCAATTAATTTGATGAAACATCATTGTCCTATAACATGTAGTTGTTGAGAAATGGACTTTAACACAAAACTTAACCAGAGTCACTCATCCATGAAATATAGGTCAAGGTATCAAACTGCCTAGTGAACTATGTAGTATTATCCAAGATCTACCTACTGGTCTACTATCATTGTTCTATACCTTACATTTTCTGAGAAATGGACTTAAACGCAAAACTTAACCATACGGACGTATGGAAGGACGGACAAGGGTAACACCAGTGGTCGCGTTAATGCAAAAATATGCATTTTTCACACACAAAAAAAAATCAGAATTCACGCCAATTTTTTACATCTCTGCATTTTTGGCATGCAAAAAAATGCCCTGTCCGCCGAGTGGAAGCATTTTTTTTACCAAAATTTATTCTCATAAGTAAAGAATTTTTTCATTTCCTCTGCATTGTGAAAAATCCAAAAACTGTGTCTGATTGCTGAAATCACGGCTCCACTCTCACAATTTTTGTCATCATTGCATCAAAGCAATCCCAAAAAGTTCTAAAATTTCTAAAAATATCAACTGTCAAAATGAGGGACAATTTCAAAGTACTACGATGGCATTCAAATCTCATATCTGCCAAAAAATCGAAGAATTTGACTTTCAAAAAAGTAGGATGTGCCTAGGATGATGATAAATTGAAGAATTGGATTTTCTTTTGATCTAGCTTACTGTAGTTTGCCGATTCAACTTCATTAAGATTTGCAAGTTCTGTCTAAGGCCATTCTGAAATAGCCTCTCATAATGTCTTCCAATCAGAATACAGAATTTAGTACATGACCTTCAACTTCACATTTCAGGCTAAAAATAAAACCAATAGACAAATGTTTTTCGTGTACCATGCCATGCAATTTGTAAACATCCAATAGTCTTGGAAATTGTTCTCTGTAGGCATTAAGCATCTACACATTGGTGTTTACGTTTTATTGTCCAGGAAATACCATCCAGTGGGCTGTCCTGCTATTTTATTTACGTTTTAAACCCTTGCACGCAAAATTTTGGAACCTTTGCTTTTTTTCACGAACAAAAATTAAAGCTACCACAACCACTGTAACACTATATGCCCCTTCCATCTTCGTGGGCGGGGCATAAAAAATTGCCCATCCTCCCTTTATTTTAATCAAAATTTGAATGAGCATCTATGATTTTTTGCCCTTACATGGATTCCATGCTAAAGGACCAAACAATTTCAATAGAGGTTCACAGAAAAGGCATGTCACAAGAGCACAAAAATAAGTATGGTATAACTTATCAACCATTGTGAATATCAACTAGAGGCTCACATGAGCCTGTATCGCTTACCTGGTACTGGTTTTATTCATTGTCATGTGGTTTAAGAGGTAACCCATAAATTAAACGTCAAAGTCAAATTATCTCCCCTTCCTGATTTCGGACAATAATTATATTCATTCAAGCACATCTCCATATAGGGCCCTTCCTTTGGGTAAAGTTTCATTAAAATCCTTCCTGTGGTGTAAGAGGAGTTGGGCTTACGAGGTAACCCATACATAGGGAATTAAAGAAAAGTCAAACTATCTCACCTTTCTGGATTCGGACAATAATTATATTCCTTCAAGCACATCTCCATATAGTGCCCTTCCTTTGTGTAAAGTTTCATCAAAATCTTTCCTGTGGTTTAAGAGGAGTTGCGCTTACAAGGTACCCATACATAGAGAATCAAAGAAAAGTCAGTCAAATTATTTTCCTTTCCTGTTTTTGGACAATAATTACATTTCTTCATGCAAATCTCCATATAGTGTCCTTATGTGTAAAGTTTCATCAAAATCTTTCCAGAGGAAGTGCGCTTACAAGGTACCCATACATAGGGAATCAAAGAAAAGTCAAAGTCAAATTATCTCAACTCACTGGTTTCGGACAATAATTATATTCCTATATAGTGTACTTCCTTTGAATAAATTTTCATCAAAATCCTTCCAGTGATTTCAGAGGAGTTTCACTTTACAAGATGTGTGGACAGACAGATGGACAGACGGAGGGACAGACAGACAGACAGGGTGATTCCTATATACCCCCAAACTTTGTTTGCGGGGGTATACATGTAATAACTTACAAAAATGTGTAGCCAGAATGAAGCTACCAATATTTTGGTAATTTTTTACTCAAATTTTTGAAAAAATTATGCAAATTTTGTAGAGGGGTAACGATTCATCGATGAATTGATTATATTGATCCAAAATGATGACGATTCCCGTATCGTATCGTTGGTCCGGAATCGCGATACTAAAAACGGCTTTGTTTTATACACCCCCAACCGATCCAATCTGCATTCTATTAGCTCCAATATGGTGGAACTCGTAGATATGAAACAAAGTTGTCATTGTGAATGCTCCCACAGCTTATAAATTGATACAATTATTATGGCGGATTTCCTGGCTCAATAACGTATTATATTTGCAATTCTTCAATGAACATACCAATATTCCTCAAGTAACACCTATAACAACTCCTTCAAAACTCCTATCTTTTCTTTGTCAATCAACCAATCAAGATTCTATAGAATTCTTTTGTATACCAATTTGTCATTACTGGAGTATCAAGGTAAACCCCTTCAGGCAGTACAAATTGGTATACAATAGAATTTCTATAGAATCTTGATTGGTTGATTGGCAAATAAAAGACAGGAGTTTAGAAGGACTTGTTATATGTGTTACTTTAGGAATATTGGTATGTTCATTGAAGAATTGCAAATATAATACGTTAATGAGCCAGGAAACCTGCCATAATATTCAATGAAAATTATGACAGATACATGGCTCAAATATTGAAATAATTGTATAATGCAATTCATAGTCTTAATATCTGCTAAATTTATTTCAAGAAAACAAGATTTACAATACCATGATACGTATCGTGATAGTATCGTATCACAAGCAGATGTCAGGATACGTATCGTATCGTGAGATTCCTCACGATACTCAGCTCTAAAATTTTGTCACTTTATAGCCTCAATTTTAAGAAAAGGCAGCAACTGCAGTTCCATAGGACTATTGTCTTGTAGAGCTAGGTAAGTCATTCAAATATTTAAGAATGTCTGTGGGATAAGAATTAGTGTCTTAGAAAAGCAATGTTAAAGTTGGTTATCACAGAAACAGGGCAAAATTAAATTGCCATTTCTGTATAATACTGTAAAGCTATGAGATAGATAGATCAAATCACTGAGCACTGTATTTCACAACAGAGTCTGAGATCCTTCAAACTTTATACTACCTTGAAACAATTTCAAAGTCAAGGTCAACTCAATATCAGCTTGAAAAAAGAATCAATAAATTAAAATAAAAGCGATATTTAAGTTACCTTGAAGACGGTAAATTAGTATGCAGACTGTTTTTGTGATGGCAATAGATGGTCAATAATGTTCAAATTTACTTAAAAAATTTATATTAGAAAAAGTATTTTCCTTGAAAAAAAAAATCAGATTTGAAAAGTGCATAATTTAGTTTTTTGAAACAGCCCTAAATGGCTGCCAAGGTTTCCATGGCAAAGTAGGTCAAAATTATAACAAGCTAGCACTATTTTTGTGACTTATTATGGGTTAATTTCAACACATGAAATGAAAGTCAGCTAAATCTGTGACATGAAGTGTTCAAGTAATTCTGGCGTTTAATTACAGAGAATCCATGTAAAGAAGAAAAAAATCTCAAAATACAAACCTCCAAAGCACTCCAACATCTTCTGCATTTCATTGCTATAAAATAAAAAAAATATGTACAAAATTCTTTTAATCGATTACATCTAACATTAATAAAGAATTATTTTTAGTATTTGGTTGATGGCAAGTCAACGGGCAACACTAAAACTCAGCAATTCATAAATTTATGTATAATATTTTAGAGTGATACATATTATTGTTTTTCTAAGTCAAGAGATTAAATTTTAGACTAACATACTATGACACTGAGGATAGAATAACTCAGAAAAATATAAGACACCTATGGGAATGATTTCAATTACCGGTAGTAAAGACATACTAAGACAAAGTCTGATTTGCAATCTCACCAGTCTGTGCCAAAAACTTTAATTCTCATTCAATAGCTCAAAGGGGCTAGTAAGGTCCCTTTTTGTACTAGCCCAAACTCAGTTTCACTAGCCCTTATAGGAGGCCACATCAAATTAATTATTAGATTCTCATCCCCACCCACCCCATTTTTTTAAGCTCAATTTTTTTTTATTTTAATAATTCAGAAATCTTCTTTAAATTCCTATCAATTTTAATGAAAATCAGTAAAAAAAAATAAAATAAAACACTCCCATCTGCCCCAGATTTCTTGTTACAGGTGGATGAGAATCTACAATTTATCTTGATATGGCCTAAATAAGGTACAATTTTAACTAGCTAATCTGGCTAGTCAGACTTGAAATTTTTACTACCCAAGTCTTAGGTGTAGGGCTGGTGGCTAAAGGCACAGACTGTCTCACTGTTGTTTGATTATTTGTATATATATATATATATACTAAGTTTCCAAAAACTAAAAAAGAGCTAAGTGCAACATACCATAGACCATCAGCGCATGTCATTGACATTATGTTAAAGAAACAGAACACGTTTGAGTTTGACTTTGGCCCTTTTCATAACAATTCTTATGGCGGATTTCCCAGATGATTAACGTATTTTATTTGCAATTTTCAATGAACATACCTATTCCTTTAGTAACACCTATAAAACTCTTTCTTAACTCCTGTCTTTTGTCTGCTAATCAATATTACTCAACTTTCTATAGAATTCTATTGTATACCAATTTGTACTGCCTGAAGGGGTTTACCTTGATACTCCGTGATGACAAATTTGGTGGTAATCATCTAAGTTTAATGATGGAATTTTATTTCATTCATAAGCTTCAGTAAGAAACCTTTAAGGGGACAAATGAACAGACAAACACAACTGATCAACTATCATAATACTCTGGGGCCGTCTGGGCCCCTTAAAACTTTTGTACAAGGGAAGAAGTCAGTGAGTTATGCCACATCATCTATTTGCCAACCTGATAATTCATAGCTACTCATTCATTGTCAATATGAGTGAGGCAGAATAAAAAAA
>MJUU01019742.1:972-27315 GCA_002080025.1 Modiolus philippinarum
CATCGGAAAAATGGCCGTACTTTTCTTAGCATGGAAAGAAAAACGTGACCGAAAAACGAAACTAGTTTTCAAAAATTTCGGTAGGTGGGTCTGAAAATTTCCACAAGTGCGTGCAGGTTATGCTCATGTTTTATTTTGAAGAGGGGATGAGGGTGGCACAGGGTTATTTTCGTGCAGCGTGTTTGCCGTTTTTTATTTCACGTGTTGCCGTGCTGAAGGGTCGTTATTTGCCGTGTTTCGTGCAAACCGAAAAAAGACATCGTGCAAGCCAATTTCTAATTTTTCGTTCCTCGTGTTGTGACATTTTATTTCTCGTNAACCTTTCTTTTCTAAAAAGTATATATCAGGGGAAGAAAAAATAATTCTTTGTCAAGAAAACAAGATAATAAATGATACTATGGAAGTTTCGGAACATTTCAATACCTTTTTCTCGACGGTTGCAGATAATATTGGAAATGATGTGGTATATGACTCCTCCACACATTCAAGTATATTGAAAATTAATAGAAATCATGATTCTGAAAATAATTTCAATTTTAAAAATATATCAACTGAGAATGTTGAGAAAATCATAAATAAAATAAATATTAAAAAGGCTACCGGAGCAGATGGAATACCAGCTAAAGTAGTAAAATGTAGTAAAAGTGTAATAGCACCGCAATTGATACAGGCATTTTTCCTGATAAATTGAAAGAGGCACAGGTTACACCTTTATTTAAAAAGAATGATCCTCTCTGTGTAAAAAATTACAGACCTGTCAGTGTTTTGCCTATTTTTTCAAAAATTTTCGAAAAAGTTTTAGAAATACAATTAGATGATTTTTTCGATAAAATATTTAATCCGTATCTTTGTGCGTTTAGGCGAGGACATGGGTGTCAGACCACGCTGCTCAGACTGCTAGAAGACTGGAGAGAAGCTTTAGACAAAAATCAGTTCATAGCTGCAGTTTTGATGGATCTTTCCAAGGCTTTTGATTGCCTACCTCATGAAATTCTGCTTGATAAATTATCAGCTTATGGTGTTACTTCAAACTCAGTTCTACTTTTAAAATCTTATTTAACTAATAGGAAACAGCAAATAAAAGTTAATAGCATACTGAGCAGCTGGACTGACATTCATAAAGGAGTACCTCAAGGATCTATACTGAGCCTCTTTTATTCAACGTCTTTATAAATGATATATTTTTGTTTATTGAAGAAGTTACATTATATAATTATGCAGACGACAATACTTTATCTTTTTGTAGTCCGGATTACGACCATCTAATAGAAACTTTGGAATCTGAATCAAATAAATTAATTGAATGTTTAAAAACAATAAAATGCAAGCAAATCCAGACAAATTTCAGGTACTGGCTGTAGGTAAAAAACATATAATAGAAATCCATGTATAAATATACAAAATTTTACACTTACTTGTGAAACTACTGTTAAATTGCTTGGAATAGATATTGATTATCAGCTAAATTTTGATTCACATATTAGTAATATTTGTAGGAAAGCATCACAGCAACTTAATATTCTTAAACGTTTGGGTTCTTATCTGAATAGACTGAATAAATTAACAATTTTTCATTCATTTATTCTTAGTAACTTTAATTTCTGCCCTTTGGCATGGCATTTTTGTACAGAAAAAAATTCTAAAAAATTAGAAAAAGTGCAAGAAAGAGCACTCCGTTTTATATATGACGATTATATCAGTTCATATGATAATTTATTGCTAAAAGCTAATGTACCATCATTACAGATTCGTAGAATTAGAATTATGGCCCTAGAAACTTTTAAAATAGTTAATAAATTATCACCTATTTGTTTAAATAACTTAGTTACAGTTAAAANCCAAATATTCTTTCAGGTGAAATCTACACGGTACGGTATTAAATCTTTTAAATATGCAGCAGCTACATTGTGGAACAGCCTCCCAGACCACTTCAGGACTGAAAATAGTTTTTCACAATTTAAGAGCTTAATGCAGTCCTGGAATGGTATGGATTGTCGCTGTTCTGCATGTAAGTAACAACTTTGCTGAAAATTTCGCTTGGTGCCTTTTAATTTTGCTTATGCTATATAGTTTATTTAATTTGATTCTTTGATGCAGATGTCCATAGACAGCTTGAAACCCTGTGCCATATGTGCTGCTGTCTGTGGACCTCTGCATCACCGCTTATTTTATGTTTTAGTGCTAATTATTGCTTAATGCTTTGCTCTAAATGTGTGCTTTTATGTGCTTATCTTATTTAAGTTTTAACTCTGGTATATATACATTGTCTTACATCTTGTGAACTGTCTTTTATGGTAAATTGCCTGTCTTATGTGATGTTAATTTTTATTTTATATGTGCATGCTTTGTTGTTTTAATGTTAGTTATATGTTTTATGTATTCGGTAAAAAGCTCATTAGAGCTTATTTTGTAAATTTATATAATATGCCGAATCAAAATAAAGTTTTATCTATCTATCTATCTATGCAGTAGTTCTTTGGATGACTACGAAGTTTTGCCACATGTAGAATTTCAGGGCTTCGAGATTCAGCTCCATCGGAGCTTTGATTTGACATTGCCTGCCTCCGAGATTCGGAGGCAGGCAATATCAAAAAACATCTCTGGCTTCGAATCCCAAAAGGGATTAAAATAATCTGGCTCGACCGAATTTGCCCCCCCCCCCATTAGAATCAAATGGTCGTCCCCTAAACGGCATTTTTTTACCCATTTGACGTCTAACGATATAGATAATAGTTGAAAAAAGATTTTAAAAACGGTCAACGATAAAGGTACCCTCATAATGGGAAAAATATATCTGGGACGGATCGACTTTGGGGCTGGATCTACTGGGGACGGAACGACTGTGGCCGGAACTACTTGGGGACGGAACTACCTGGGGACGGACTGGTTTGGGGACGGAATAGTCTGGTTCCCAGTCCGCTTATGTGACATATATATGTATATGTATATGACGAAGGCATACCAGTGAATATTGCGGCGGGACGGACTTGATACCTTTTAGACTTCCGCAAATTAGGGTCTCCATCCGGGTTGCATCTTTTTTTAAACACGTCTAGCACGTCATGGACCTCAGAAGTTCCCGTTCCAGCTCCTCAGCGTCATCGAGATCATCTTCATGCAGTAGTGGTGTCAAGAAGTCTTCAAGAACTACCCTACCTTCATCGTTTGACGATTCCTATTTAGGGACAACGAATAAGCAACTGCCCAAGTCGACTTCGCGTTGGAATAGGTTTTGTCTCGACAAATTGGGAATCTATTATCATGACGAATTTCTTGCATCTCCTTTTGACATTCTAGACAAAGCCACCGAAAACACTGGATGTTTTGGTCCTTTACATGATGGAGAGAAAAAGTTGTACATTGAACAATTGAAAGAAAAACTTACTTTTAATATTTCAAAGAGTGATTTCGATGACATGTTGTTTGATACGAAATCAACTAGGATACGTTTAAGAGAATTTTTGGAAGAAATAAATGATCAGTCCAAAGGAAATTTTTCATCAGCAGGGTAATTCTTAAGTATTTGCCAACTTAATTGTACCCAATTCAATTGACTTATTGCCAGTTCCACATAATTTAGCCCCTGTGACAATTTCCAGTGATACTAAGGCCACATTAAAAAACATGTTTCCCTTCTCCCGACCCTGGTTTTCACAGGAATGTAGGAAGGCAAGGTTCTCAGTAAGACGCGTATATGCGTCCAGGACGCATGTAAATCTTTCTGGACTTGCCAAGTTTGAAACGGACGTGTCTTCAAAATATCAGATGAGTCCTCAAATCGAATTCTACAGTGGATTCAGAATATCTTCAGTTGTTTAAAATAAACATTTTCAACATCAGATAGAAATTTAATTATTAAATACTTCAAAAACTTTGATTTTTTAAAGTAAACTGTCAGCTGTTGACAGCGTGCCTCTAAACCGGAAGTTGACATACGCGATGTACTACACATGAAAATTTCTATTCTCAAATGTGAAAAAAATGATTTCAATCATAATTGATCTAAAAATTGTAGAAATATAGTCTCTAAGGGACCGACCATTTAACTTGAAGGAGGGGGGGGGGCTATGGTTTTTTTTCTAAATAAATATTTTGGATCTGATTTGTTGTGAAAAAAATATTTTGGCTGCCAAATTGATGAAAAAAAATTTTCTGAATGAGGCTTTCTGCCCCATAAAATAATGTTAATTTTGAAAAAAAATATTTTGTTGATACATGTGCAAAAAATAAATAATATGTTTCGCGCGAAGCGCAAAAAAAAATTTCTGTCCAGAAAAAAAAACATAACCCCCCCCCCCCTTCAGGTTAAATGGTCGTTCCCTAACATTGTTTTCAGTTTATTACATTTATTTCTCAAATCGAGATAGTTAAATTGTTCGAGGTTTATCCAAGAACTTTAAAATGTGAAAATTTAACTATCGAGATGTGAGAAATTATCATAATAAACTGGAAAACAATGTTAGAGATTTTTTCTCTAATTCCTACTCAATTTATTTGACGTAAAGCGATCTCCGGATCCGTAGTCTGAAGTCTGAATTATGCTGCCATTTTGTTGCTATCATCGTTGCTATGTGTATCATTGCACCTTTCATTGAAAGGGGTGAGAAGTGTAATATTTTTGATAAAAATGTCATATAATTAACAAGTGTGGATAGTATTGCAAGGCAATACAGAAGTCCCCTACCGGTGGAATAATTCTTTGTTATACCAGCAAAAATTGTTAAAGAAGAAAAGTTTTCCCAAAATCAATGGACCCAACCCATACTCAAACTTGATTTGTAACACATAGTGGTTGATTAACAATGCTAATATAAGCTAAATATCTGAAAAAGTTTAAATACAAGTCCAGAAAACCTATTTTTAACTAAAATTTTCTAAGTCAAAGGCCAATAACTCCGTCAAAAATCAATGAACTCGAACTTGATCTGTAACTCGTAGTGGTAGACTCACATAGCAAATATTAGCTTCATATATATATCTGGAACAATTTAGAAAAAAGTCCGGAAAACCTATATTTTACCAAAATTTTCTAAGTCAAAGGCCCATAACTCCATCAAAAATCAATAAACCGGAAACCAACTCGAACTTGATCTGTAACTCATGGTGATAGACTCACATAGCAAATATTAGCTTCATATCTAGAACGGTTTAGATAAAAGTCCGGAAAACCTATATTTTACCAAAATTTTCTAAGTCAAAGGCCCATAACTCTGTCCAAAATCAATGGACCGGAACCAAACTCAAAATTGATCTGTAACTCATAGTGGTGGACTCACATAGCAAATATTAGCTTCATATCTGGAACGGTTTAGAAAAAAAGTCTGGAAAACCTATATTTTACCAAAATTTTCTAATTCAAAGGCCCATAACTCCATCAAAAATCAATGGACCGGAACCAAACTAAAACCTGATCTGTAACTCGTAGTGGTGGACTCACATAGCAAATATTAGCTTCATACATGTATCTGGAACAGTTTAAAAAAAAAAAGTCCGGAAAACCTATATTTTACCAAAATTTTCTAAGTCAAAGGCCAATAACTCCGTCAAAATCAATGGGCCAGAACCAAACTTGAACTTGATCTGTAACTCATGGTGGTAGACTTACATACCAAATATTGGATAAATATATCATATAGTATAGAAAAAAGTTCGGAAAACTGGGTGTGATGGACTGACGAAGTTCAAACCTAAAGTCCCCTTCGGCGAAGCCGGAAGGGGACTAAGAAGGGGACTAATAAATTTAGATATCTTAGTCATAAAAATGCAAAAACCAGTTCGCTAGACAATGATGCAGGTGTTAATTTCATTAACATCCGGTTGCACTATTTCTTGAAACTTACACTGATTGACCAATCAGCAAGTGAGATCAATTTCTAAACATGTTGATTATTAATCTCATCTAACATTATTTGGGCAGTATTTATTTTGAACAAGAATTAGAGAAATTGTTGTTTTCTGTCAATTATTTAGCATAGAATCCAAAAGAAATAGCATTTAATAATTTTTCATACTTTAACATCAGTGCTATTTTGGGAACAGAAAGTGAAAATAAATATCATATGGAAGCATGGAACAAACATAGTTGGAAACGATACATATGCAAGTATTAAAGTTCTCAACAGTTACTGTTAGAAAAATGTATCTTAATTTTCTGGAGAGTTTGACAGATTTTATTGTCTCGCCCGCGACGAAAGTTGCGAAAAGCCAGACATAGGTGTGCAAAGTATGACGGGGGAGCGGCGGCATTAACTTTGATTATATACAGGATATTTTGAAAACCCTTTCATGTAGGAACATCATATTTGGTCCAGTCAAGTGCTACCTGACGGACATAAAATCATGTGACCTTGACCTCTATTGCACGGTCCAGTGACCACGTTAAGTTTCTCTGATTAGATCCATATCTCAATAACTGTAAGTGGTAGGTCAATGATATTTGGTATATAGGTTGGTCTTGAGTAGTACATGTTATTCAGGCATACGACTTTATTCCTTGACCTCAATTTCACGGTCTAGTGACCACGTTAAGTTTCTCTGATTAGATCAATATCTCAATAACTGTAAGTGGTAGGTCAATGATATTTGGTATATAGGTTGGTCTTGAATAGTACATGTCAGTCTAGCATACGACTTTTGTCCTTAACCTCAATTTTACGGTCTAGTGACCACGTTAAGTTTCTCTGATTAGATCCATATCTCAATAACTGTAAGTGGTAGATCAATGATATTTGGTATAATGGTTGGTCTTGAGTAGTACATGTCAGTCTGGCATAAGACTTTTGTCCTTGACCTCAATTTCACGGTCTAGTGACCACCTTAAGATTCTCTGATTAGATCCATATCTTAATAACTGTAAGTGGTAGGTCAATGATATTTGGTATATAGGTTGGTCTTGAGTAGTACATTTTAGTCTGGAATATGACTTTTGTCCTTGACCTCAAATCACGGTCTAGTGACCACTTTTAGTTTCTCCGATTAAGTCCATTTCTCATTAGCTATACCTGGTAGGTCAATGATATTTGGTATAATGGTTGGTCTTGAGTAGTACATGTCAGTCTGGCATAAGACTTTTGTCCTTGACCTCAATTTTATGGTCTAGTGACCACCTTAAGTTTCTCTGATTAGATCCATATCTTAATAACTGTAAGTGGTAGGTCAATGATATTTGGTATATAGGTTGGTCTTGAGTAGTACATTTTAGTCTGGAATATGACTTTTGTCCTTGACCTCAAATCACGGTCTAGTGACCACTTATAGTTTCTCCGATTAAGTCCATTTCTCATTAGCTATACCTGGTAGGTCAATGATATTTGGTATGTAGGTTGGTCTTGAGTAGTACATGTCAGTCTGGCATATGGCTTTTGTCTGTGACCTCAATTTCACGGTCCAATGAACATGTTAAATTTTTGTGCTTAGTTTAGTTTCTCAGTAACTATAAGTGTTAGGTCAATGATATATGGTATGTAGGTTGGTCTTAGGTAGTACATGACAATCTGCTATATGGCTTTTGTCCTTGATCTCAATTTCACAGTATAGTGAGCATGTTGAGATTTTGTGATTAGGTCATTTTCTNAGTAACTATAAGTGATAGGTCAATGATATTTGGTATATAGGTTGGTCTTGGGTAGTACAGTACAGAAAGAGTGGTACCGTGACAAATCACTGTGATAGACATGTCCCACTCTGAGAGTGGATCTAAATATCTTTTTTCCTATTTGAGATCATTTCCTACTCTCTTTTGTATTAAGAGTGGTGTATCATACCACTTAAAATGCTGAAAAAAAAAAAAGATAAAAAGTTATTCAGTATCACTCTCAGAGTGGGACATGTCTATCACTGTGATTTGTCACGGTACCACTCTTTCTGTACTGTACATGACAGTCTGCTATATGGCTTTTGTCTGTGACCTCATTTTCACGGTTCAGTGATCATGTTGAGTTTTCAAGTATCTATTAATGTATGGTCAATAATATTTGGTATAATGGTTGGTCTTAGATGGAACATGACATCCTGCTATTTGGCTTTAGCCTTGACCTCATTTTCACGGTCTAGTGAACATGTTTGGTTCTCCAGTATCTATAACTGATAGGTCACTGATATTTGGCATTGGTGGTTTTTGGTTATATATAACAGTTTGCTATATTGCTTTTGTCAGCCAGCATGTTAGCATAAGTTTTCTGAATTAGTCAGTTAGAGTTTTCACATCTGTTTTGTGACCAAGTAGGGACAGGCGAGACATCAATTTGGGTCCACACTTGTGCATTTTATAAATCCTAAGTTTTGTCTAAAAATGAATATGGTTTTGGACTTTCTGATTTATATTAATTACAAATAGATGAAACAAAAGTATAGTGAAAGTTGCAATCACATGCAATTTTTATACATCATGGTACAACTTTAGTGTGCAAAGGATTATCAAAAAGGCTGCTTAAAATTGGGGTGTACAAACAACTGTGAACATTTATACTTCACATAGCATTTTGACTCATCAAAATAATTTGGGACTCACCATTTCAAAAAGTCATTGAAAATCCTTAGTGAGAACCCTGGGAAGGTAGGTCAAAAGTTTTTTTTTCTGATTTCTCCAGCAGCATTTTATTACTATGTAGCGTTTGATAGTACAATTCAAACATAGAATTCTTTAACATGTTTAATATGCACAGAAGATGCCATATACATTTACATGTATTGTACACATACGCCTGTATTACATTTTTATTATTTCTGATGAAACTTGAAAATAGACCTGTTTTGAAATTACAATAAATCAATCACAGTTAAATACTGTGGAAGTACTTTTATTCCTGGACATCAATTTTCGTGGTTTTCATAAATATCCCTATTTCGTGGGCACTTAAATTCGTGGTTTCAAATTCTTACCATTAAAACTCTAGAAGAAAATGCATTTCGTTGGGAACTTAATTTCGTGGTTTTAGCAAACCACGAAATCCACGAAAATTAGAACCCAATGAACAAAAGTACTTTCACAGTAATTAAAAAATTCTATTTTGTATATTGTATTGATTAGACTCTGCCCAGTGCCAGTTTTTTTTAAAGGGAAATAATATGTTTCTTGCATTTTTTTTAGCAAACAGTTTAGGTAAACATTACTTTGCATTGACTTAAAATAGATTCAGGCAGCATCTGACCCATACATTTTTGTAATTCTGTAAGGGAAATGTAATTTTTGTGCATAATCTTTCTTATCATTACATGTGAAAAAGAAAGGAAATGGGGTAAATGTCAAGGAGACAACATCCCATATCCAGGTTAAAACGACCCAAAACAAAGCATCTAGGGGTTACCGTACGGTCTTCAACACAGTGAGGAACCTCACACCCTATAGCAAGCCCTAAATGGCCCCAAAAAGGTAAAAAAAGTGGATAAATCAATGGAAACAAACCAATGTAGCTTTTGGCAAACAGTTTAGGCAGACTGAAAAAACAACTCTGTTTTTCCATATTTTTCAACATTAGGCCACATCAAATTAATTCATAGATTCTCATCCCCACCCGCCCCCTTTTTTTATAGGCTCAATTTTTTTTTTATTTTCAATTATTCAGAAATTTTCTTTAAATTCCTATCAATTTTAGTGAAAATCAGTAAAAAATATAAAATAAAACCCTACCACCCGCCCCAGATTTGTTGTTAAAGGTGGATGAGAATCTACAAATTAACTTGATAAGGCCTTAGGTGTGTACATGTACAAATACATTTTTTTGTAGAATATGACCCAAGCATTTAAATAAAAAAAATTGCAAAAAGTCTTGTATATATAAAACAATGTAAAATGTATATGTTGTTTCCGAGACAGTTGATGCTGCAGCATTGCTGTATTTCTTTTAATATGACTGCAAAAATTTTGCGGTCGTATTATGCTATGATGCTGGCGGCGGTGTCGGCTTTGACGTCCGTAGACAGGTAGGTTTCCGCTCGATAACTTTTGTTCCAGTAGACATGTGCTTTTGATGTATGGTAAGGTTGACCCTTAGTACTAAATAAAGGCTTGTATTGACTTGGGGGATTCTGGCCCCTACCATTTTTTCTGGAGAGCCCAAAAGGGGTATTTAAAAATTTTTTGGATATTTTAATCATTTTTCATCCAATTTTGGCTTATGAAAAATGTAGTTAAAGTCTCTCCAAGCATTTTTTTTCGTATCATTTACCGTTTTCCTGATAAAAGGGGCCAAAAAGGCTGATTTCCTGGCAACATAGATTTTTTTACTTTTCATCCTATTTTGATTGGATTTATTTCATTAGATTCCTCTTAGTGAGAGCTTTCAGTAGTATGTCAACAGATTTTTTCCATCTCTTACCGTTTTCAAGATAAAAGAGGCCAAAGGGGTAAGAAATGTGATTTTTGGGGACTCACAAAATTGTATTTTTATCCAATTTTGATTGCATTTATACGACCGCAAAAGTTTTTGCGGTGGTATAATGGTATGGTGCTGTCGTCGTTGTTGTTGTCGTCGTTGTCTGTAGACACTTTTGTTTTTGGTCAATAACTTTAGTTTCAGTTGATCAATCTTTATGAAATTTTAACACAATGTTCCTTGGCACAAAAGGAAGGCTTGGCTTAGTTTTGGTCATTGTGGCCCCACCCATTTTTAAAAAAGGGGCCAAAAAGGGTTAAATTTAACGTTTTCACATAAAAGACCATTTGCCAGTTCTGCGATCAACAGAATGAATTTAGCGAAACCCAAAAGGGAGGTAACTTTTTGAAAAATCTCAAGGGGACAGAATGGTTCCTTGCTTGTGAAAAACAACCAAAAAATAAAGCATATTTAATTAAAACGTAATGATAGTTTAATCTTTAGCAGACGTTTAGCGGGCAACATAATTCAAACCCCAATCCCCAATAGCACTTACCATTCTTTAAAGTGCTACTTGTTTCAAGTAAAAAAAATAAACAACTGTACTAACTTGAACTGTCTTCTCATTGAGTAGGAAAGTATTAAAAAATCGAAAATATGCTAACTTACTGCAGAATATCATAAATATTGTGTAGGGCACTACTTTGTCCAGAATGGCAAAGCAAGAAGACCATGCTTTAAAACAAGTGTGCATGTTTAATGTTTGTTTGTCCGGTGTAGGAGTAATTTCCCTTTCAAGGTTTGACCAAAAACCACAAAATTTGACTAGAACTTGCATGGACCTTAATTAATTGGCAAATCATCTATTGACTGTAGAATCTTTATTATATATTGGATTTTGATGGGGATTGTTTCAGTGTGCTGCTGAGGAAATTTACAATCTGTAGTATGCCAACGGATTTCACGTAGCATGTACCACTCACGAGATAAATCCGGGGGCCCAACAGGGGCGAATCTCAAAATTTTTTTTTTTTATTTTAAGTCCGATTTTGATGCAGTTTTTTTCAATGGATTCCTTGCGAAAAATAAATATGGCGCTCAGCTGTTAGATTTTTGGTAACTTGTTTCCTTTCCCAGCTATGAGGGGCTGAACGGGGTCAAAATTGCGAATTTGCAGTTCATTTAAAATTTTTATTTTTCATCGGATTTCGATGCGATTTTTTTCTTTGGATTCCTCTTGATCTCAGCTTTCAGTAGTATGTCAACAGATTTGGCGTAGCTCTTTCTGTTTCTGAGCTACAAGGGGTCAAAGGGGCCAAAATTGCAATTTTTCTGAATATGTCAAATGTTTATTTTTCATCGGATTTTGATAAGATTTTTTTCTTTGGATTCCTCTTGATCTAAGCTTTCAGTATTATGGCAAAGGATTTGGCGTAGCTCATACCGTTTCCAAGCTACAAGGGGTCAAAGGGACCAAAATCACAATTTTTCTAAATATGTCAAATCTTTATTTTTCATCGGATTTTGATCGGATTTTTTTTCTTGGATTCCTTTTGATCTAAGCTTTCAGATGTATGCCAATGGATTTGGCTTAGCTCTTACCATTTCTGAGCTTCAAGGGGTCAAAGGGGTCCAAATTGCAATTTTTCTAAATATATGTCAAATCTTTATTTTTCATCAGATTTGATAGAATTTTTTTCTTTGGATTTCTCTTGATGTAAGCTTTTGGTTGAAAGTAACATATTTTGCATAGCTCTTACAGTTTTTTTATCAATTAGTGATCAAAAGGGTTAATTTTTTCCCTAGTTTGTGTCCAGCTAATAACTGTGTCAAGCTTCTTTTTGTGTCCATCTAATTATTGAGTCAAGCTCTTTACTGTATCCACATTCACTTTAACATGTTTAAACTACTTTTGTTGATTTTTCAGTGGTCGACATGCTGCGGTCGTATCATGCTGCGCTCAGCATAGCCCTTTATTTTTCATTGGATTCCTTTCAGTGAGAGCTTTCAGAGTCATTCCAGTCAATTTTTTCTATCTGTTACCATTTTTGAGATACAAGGGGCCAAAAGGGCCAAAAATGCCATTTTCAAGTATTCAGAAAGGGGTACCTAAAAATTTTACGTTTTCTAACTCTTTTCATACATCTTGGTTTAAATTTTATACAACTCGAATGTATTATTGTATCAATATATAACTTTGTCAAATACATTATTGTGTACAAACATATTACTGTGTCAAACACAAAATATCAAGAAAGAAGGATAAGCATATTTATTTGTAGTCTTCGGTCATGTTGGTTGTCAACATGCTGCGGTCGTATCATGCTGTGCTTGCGAAGCCCTTCAGTTTGTCGTATTTTAACATTTTTGAGCTTTTCCATGGACCTTTCTTGATGGTTTGTTCAGAATTCATTCAAGATTGTATTTTTTGTACAATCATATTTTATGAAAACATCCGAGAATTTTTTATTTCATTGTTGCTATCAGACTGTTCAGAGGTAATTATTATCTTGATTATGAAAACAGCTGTTCAGGAACTTCATTATACATGTATGATTATTAATTAATCTTTCTTGAGATTGTAATAAAATCATGAAAATTCTCCAAATGAAAAACATTTTTTCCAAAGCAGAATCTTGAAGAATTGTGTGGAGAGAGACTCTTCAAAAGCATAGTGGATGAAATTCCTTAAATTTTTACGGTCATGTGAATATTTACTTGTGCGCCTTTATTTTGTGCGGGTGTTTATTTTTTTGTCATGGACTAGAATAGTTCATTGTAAATGTTGTCAAGGTGTGGATCGTATCTTTTTGGTATATTCCATATTCTATTTTTTGGCCGGGTTGCACGGAGTGCAAATCCGGGTTATAGTATAGTGAATGTCAGGTGGGCGGGCGGGCGGGGAAAATAGGGTACCTATTTTGTGAAATCAAATCTAATTGGTTCTTGAATGTGCTCGATATTTCCGGTTAGGAAAACTGTTCAAAAATCTGCCAAATTCAGTATATTTCTATGAAAATGCTTAGAAGTATTCTTTTCATGACGTCAGAACTGTACCTATTGTGAAGTCATCGGTTCTAAAATTTGTATTTTTTCTGTAAATGGGATCTCAACTTTGAAACGAACATAAAAGAAAATCTTGAAGTGCAACTTAGAAATTCACTGGAATCTTGGGCCAAATCAACCCCTTATCGCACCTTGTCCTTTTTTAGCTCACCTGACCTAAAAGGTCAGGTGAGCTATTGCCATCACTCCTCTGAAACCACTGGGCCAATTGCAACCAAATTTTGTCACAAGAGTCCTTGGGTGGTGTAAATGAAAAATTGTGTCCGACATGTCTATGCGTAATCCAAGATGGTCGCTAGTGATTAACATTGGACCCTATGGGAAATTTTAATTATTTTTTTTTCCTAGTCGGATTTTGATGCAGTTTTTTCATTGGATTCCTTATGAAAAATAAACATGGCGCACAACTCTCAGATTTTTGATAACTCTTTCCCTTTCCGAGCTATAAGGGGTCAAACGGGGCCAAAATTGCACTTTTACAAAGTACCTCAAATTTTAATTTTTCATCAGATTTTGATGGGGTTTCCAAATAGATACTGATGTTGCGACTTCAAAACCAATGTTGAAAATTGTTCATTGACCGCCATTTACAAAATAATATCTCGACTTCAAAACTGGTGAGGAAAGTGGTCCTTAGAAAGGACTTTTTTTGTCAAAAAAGCCCAACAAAGAAATATAGTAAAACATTATCAGACTTTAGCTACGTTCCTGTAGCTTCATCATACGGGGTGTATATATCACAACTAGTACGATTTGCACGCGTCTGTTCTACTCTTGACGGCTTTAATGAGTGTAACCTTACTATCACATCCAAACTTTTACAACAAGGTTACAGATTTCATAAATTGATTAACACCTTTAAGAAGTTTTGTAGAAGATATGAAGATTTGATTTCTAAATATGGTGGGACTCGCAAACAGCTTATTACTAAGGGCATTTCTCACCCTCGATTTTATGGAAATGTTGTTAAAAAATGTCAAAAACTGATAAAAAATCCAGAAAAACTGGGACGTAACTTACATCCTTTATGTAATAGAGGATATTGACAGGATATTCTTCATGATTCCGTTAAATTGGCTTTGGGATCCAATGACCTGAAGATATTACAGGTATACTGGCCTCTCACTGATACTGCCGATGTCTACTGAAATCTATGATAATTCTTTACCAAACCCTTCGGGGAGTTTTGAGTTTGATCTTCATTCCGTAGTGCGACAGTGTTTTACCAGCAGACTAGGCTCCTTGAGCTAGCCGGCAGTTTAGCGGCGAGCACTCCTCGACCCATCTTTCTAAATTACGTTTTGTCTTTTTCTTTCCTTCTCAAGATTGTGGTCTTGGAGTTAGTAGTCTACCTGTATTGGGTTTATTATACTATAGGGAAACGGGATAGAGAAAGGGGAGGTTTGGGTACCCATAAACCAGTTTAACCCTACCGCTAGCTCTTGCTAGTGCCGGTACCAAGTCCGGCTATCCCGAGTTCCTATCGTTGTCCATATTTGTCTTTTGTCATTTTATTGTTTTTCTTGCGCAGTTCCCTGGTGGATTGTGGCATGTGATTGTGGTTTACGGCCATTGTAGGTGTTTCCTGTTATCTTTCTTATATTAATTTAATGCAGTTCAAGATGTGTTGTTCGAGCTACCAAATTTGAGAGACTGAAGATCAACTGTATAACTTACAATGTTAGCTTGATTGTGGCAACTGAAAGCCAGGTGAGTGATACAGGCTCCTGGGAGCCTCTGGTTCTCACTTTCTGGACTTAGGAACTTAGTCATCGACATTTTTAACAGAGGGTACCTATTTTGTGAAATCAACTCCTCCTACAGTTTTCAACCCAGATCTTTAAACTTTACAGAATGTTTCTATATATATTGAAGATGTGTACCTGACTTTTTGGAATCATTTCGGAAATTTTTTCTCACTTTTCTAGACTTAGGAACTTAGTCATTTTTATCGACATTTTTAACAGAGGGTACATATTTTGTGAAATCAACTCCTCTTACAGATTTCAACCCAGATCTTTAAAACTTTACAGAATGTTTCTATATATATTGAATATGTGGACCTGACTTTTTGGAATCATTTTGGAAATTTTTTCTCACTTTTCCAGACTTAGGAACTTAGTCATTTTTATCGACATTTTTAACAGAGGGTACATATTTTGTGAAATCAACTCCTCCTACAGTTTTCAACCCAGATCTTTAAAACTTTACAGAATGTTTCTATATATATTGAAAATGTGCACCTGACGTTTTGGAATCATTTCGTAAATTTTTTCTCACTTTTCCGGACTTTGAAACAAAAATCCCAAAACGCAACCCGGCCATTTGAGTCTTTGACCCATTGACGCCCGTCGAAAGATGGACGTATTATGGTATACCCTCCTGTCCGCCTGTCCGTCCGTCCGTCTGTCCGTCTGCCCGTCCGTCTGTCTGTCCGTCCGTCAGTCCGTTAACTTTTTGGTTTCCGGAGATTTCTTCTGTAACCACTTGACATATTGATTTCATATTTGGTATATGAGTATATCTAGGTAAGATATAGATCAAGTTCGAATTTGGTTCCGGTCCATTGATTTTATACAGAGTTATAGCCCTTGGACTTAGTGAAATTTTGAAAAATATAGGTTTCCGGAGTTTTTTTCTGTAACCCCTTGACATATTTATTTCATATTTGGTATATGAGTATACCTAGGTGAGATACAGATCAAGTACAAATTTGGATCCAGTCGGTTGATTTTGTACAGAGTTATTGCCCTTGGACTTAGTGAAATTTTGAAAAATATAAGTTTCTGGAGTTTTTTCTGTAACCCCTTGACATATTGATTTCATATTTGGTATATGAGTATACCTAGGTGAGATAAAGATCGAGTTCAAATTTGGTTCTGGTCGGTTGATTTTGTTTAGAGTTATGGCCCTTGGACTTAGTGAAATTTTGAAAAATATAGGTTTCCGGAGTTTTTTTCTGTAACCGCTTGACATATTGATTTCATATTTGGTATAGGAGTTTATCTGGGTGAGATAAATATCAAGTATGAATTTGGTTCCAGTCAGTTGATTTTGTACAGAATTATGGCCCTTTGACTTAGTGAAATTTTGAAAATATAGGTTTCCGCGGTTTTTTACTTTAACTGCTTGACATATTTATTTCATATTTGGTATGTGAGTATATCTAGGTGAGATACAGATCAAGTTGGAATTTTGTTCCGGTTGGTTGATTTTGTAGAGTTATGGCCCTTGGACTTTGTGAAATTTAATTTGATATTTGTTACATTTTGGTAAGGCACATATTCTGTTTGATTGTTTTTTTCAATCAAAATTTTGTTGTGGTCCAACAATGCCATTAAGTTCGCCTTGCCAGTGGACGGGCTTATCATGCGCTCTTGGCGCAGCAGTTTATTAAATCATTGAATTGTATTAAATTAAATGTGGTACAATGTATATGACAAAAAGAATTTTTTAATTTTTTCATAATAAAATCATAAAGAAATACCAAGCAGAATCTACCATCTTGAAAATGACAGTAAGGTCATTTTTAACCAGGTTTTCTGTCGGAAAAATCCGGTTATTAAAATGGTGAAATTGGCGGGCGGGTGGGCGGCGGGCGGGCGGGCGGCTGCCAAATGGGTACATCATTTGTCCGGAGCAAATCTCCTACAGTATTTGAGACAGGAAGTTTTTATTTTGCAGATCAATTGTACATATATCAAAGGTGTGCATGGTACTTTGATTTTGATTTTTGATAATTTATGTCAAAAATATCAGTTGTTGAACTTAGTCATTTTTACGTCAAATTTTTAACAATAGGGTACCCCCTGTACTTTGATTTTGATTTTTGATAATTTATGTCAAAAATATCAGTTGTTGAACTTAGTCATTTTTACGTCAAATTTTTAACAATAGGGTACCCCCTTTGTCCTGAGCAAATCTCATACAGTATTTGAGACAGGAACTTTTTGTTTTGCAGATCCATTGTACATATATCAAAGGTGTGCATGGTACTTTGATTTTTGATAATTTATGTCAAAAATATCAGTTGTTGAACTTAGTCATTTTTACGTCAAATTTTTAACAATAGGGTACCCCCTTTGTCCGGAGCAAATCTCCTACAGTATTTGAGACAGGAAGTTTTTGTTTTGCAGATCAATTGTACATATATCAAAGGTGTGCATAGTACCTTGATTTTGATTTTTGATAATATATGTCAAAAATATCAGTTGTTGAACTTAGTCATTTTTACGTCAAATTTTTAACAATAGGGTACCCCCTTTGTCCGGAGCAAATCTCCTACAGTATTTGAGACAGGAAGTTTTTATGTTACAGATCCATTGTACATATATCAAAGGTGTGCATGGTACTTTGATTTTGATTTTTGATAATTAGTGTCAAAAATATCAGTTGTTGAACTTTTAACAATAAGGTACCCCCTTTGTCCGAGGCAAATCTCCTACAGTATTTGAGACAGGAAGTTTTTATTTTGCATATCAATTGTACATATATCAAAGATGTGCATGGTACTTTGATTTTACTTTTTGATAATTTATGTCAAAAACATCAGTTGTTGAACTTATTACGTCAAATATTTTCCAATAAGGTCTCCCATTTGTCCAGAACAAATCTCCTACAGTATTTGAGACAGGAAGTTTTTATAATGCAGATCATTTGTACCTGTATCAGAGGTACCAACATGATTGACAACAACACGTAAGGAAACTGCATGTAATTCATTGTCGACATGTTTCGCCCTCAACAGGCGTCATCAGAGGTACATGTATGCACAGTACTTTTATTTTCCTTTTTGATTAAAATCCAAGTTGCTGAACTTTCAGAAAAGGTTAGTTTGGTGGAAGGTTAAACATTGAAAATTAATGAAAATAATAAGTACATTTCAAATATTGAGGGTCAACCCATGTGTAAGATATACTGTCCATGTAAAAGAAAACCCGGTTTGCTGTCACATTGACAGCTTTCCTCTTGTTATTACCTCAGAGACATATAATTAAAGAGATTGGCAACATGACGAATTCCCGTGAAATCATGCCACCATCAAGACTTCGATAAAACTTCCACTTCACAAGAATAAATCGCTAATATCTCAATATTTTATGAAAATATCATAATAAAACTATCTAAACTCGACCAACAATGTAAAATATTTTCCAGTTTTCATAACTAGGACATTGTAATCACGGAAATAAAAGAGGAGTTTCAAAAGTAAACAAGGCACACCACGATCTTCATCGTCAGATTTCCACATGAAGTCTCAGCTTTATTTGTCAATATCTTTTTTGTTAATCAATATTTTTAGATAAAATTTTCTATTAAAACTATACTATAAAATAATAAAGAAAAATAATTCTCTTTCCGATTTAAAAATATGTCAACTAAATTAAAAGTAGTTTAAGAAGTTCTGATGTGGCCGTACCATGTTTGTCGTGATTAGTATAGCATGATAGTACAGTTCCAATCTCTATAATTATATGTCTCTGATTACCTCAAACCATAAATTCTGATCGATTGCCGACACTCTTATTTTAAAATAATTGTATATTATGATAGGCTCATCAATATAATATAGGGCTTCTAATCTCAAACAAGGGCTAGCGCTGGTTGCCAGGACTCATCATTGAAAATATTTATTGAAAACCATCTTTTTACAGTTAACATATTGTGCATTTTTTACAAAAAATATTGACTTGAATTTTTTATTTGATAGGCCTTCTTATCTTGCTTATGAACTTCTACATTACATTGCACATATTTTACGCTACGAAGCTGCTGAACATGAACACTGTAGAATGTGGCAGGGACCAGCTTCAGAAGATCTTTATACAACTGCATTTACACATTTTGCAAGAATGTGTTGGATTGAGGCACTGTAAGTATAAAACAGATATACATTGTACTTAGATACTCCTAGGATTTGGAAATTTATTTTACCCCCACTCGTAGAGTGGGGGCTTTATTGCAATCACCTTGTCCTTTGGTTCGTTCGTCTGTTTGTCGGTCCGTTCACACTTTCGTAACAGGTATCTCTGCTTTTACTGGAAGAAATGATTTAATATTTGAGATATTGCTTTACCATGTGTCGCCTTTGTTAACAATTGTTCGTAGACCCCCATTTTCAAAATGGTCGCCAAAAAAGGCGGGAAAAGTCAACATTGTCCAGTTTCAATGAAATTTGGTTTCCAAATAGGTATTGATGTTGCAACTTCAAAACCAATGTTGAAAATTATTTGTTGACTGCCATTTTCAAAATGGCCGCCAAAAAAGGCGGGAAAATTCAATGTTGTTTGATTTCAATGAAATTTGGTTTCAGAATAGGTATTGATGTCGCAACTTAAAAACTTATGTTGATAATTATTTGCTGACATCCTTTTTCAAAATGGCTGCCAAAAAAGGCGGGAAAATTGTTTGTTGACCGCCATTTACAATGATGTCTCTATTTCAAAACTGGTGTCTAAAGTGGTCCTTAGCAAGAGCCTGTTTTGTTAATACAGCTCAACAAAGAAAAATAGTACAACATGATCAGACTTTAAATACTGTTCAAGATATTGGTGGTGTTTGAGGTACTTAAGTTTGAGAGACTGATGATCAACTGATAACTTACAATGTTACCAAAATTGTGGCAACTGAAAGCCAGGTGAGCGATACAGGCTCCTGGGAGCCTCTAGTTTCAGGTTTACCGCACATCTACTTCCTGTTTACCGAGCGACTTCGAATTTTTATGCCCCTGCCGTTAGGGGACGGGGGCATTAAGTTTTACCCTTGTTCGTATGTCCGTCTGTTCGTCCGTACGTATGTACGTCCGAAAATGTTTGTCAAGGATTTCTCAGCTTGTTTATGCAGTAATGATTTGATATTTGGTCTGAAGCTTTAGTATGATGAGTTGTTCTCATCTACTTCCTGTTTGACGACAACTTTGATTTTTTCCCATTATAGCCATATATTGAAATTTTTCGTCAAGGATTTCTCAGCTTGTGTATGCAGTAATGATTTGATATTTGTTCTGAAGCTTAAGTATGATGAGTTGTACCGTGTCTCCCCTTTTCAAGTCCTTAACTCATCTACTTCCTGTTTGACGACAACTTTGCTTTTTTCCCATTATAGCCATATTGAAATTTTTCGTCAAGGATTTCTCAGCTTGTGTATGCAGTAATGATTTGATATTTGGTCTGAAGCTTTAGTATGATGAGTTGTACCGTGTCTCCTCTTTTCAAGTCCCTAACTCATCTACTTACTGTTTGACAACAACTTTGATTTTTTCCCATTTTGCCATATATTGACATTTTTCGTCAAGGATTTCTCAGCTTGTGTATGCAGTAATGATTTGATATTTGGTCTGAAGCTTTAGTATGATGAGTTGTACTGGTCTCCTTTTTTCAAGTCCGTAACTCATCTACTTCCTGTTTGCCGATATATATCTGGTGGGGGCATCAGTGTCCCATGGACACATTTTCTTTTATTTCAGGATTGCACTAATGGAAACTTTTGTAACAGATATCTCGGCTTTTACTAGAAGAAATGATTTCATATTTAAGATATGGCTAAGCCATAATGACCTACACTGTCTCCTATTTTCATGTTTACCACACTTCTACTTCCTGTTTATCTAGCGACTTACCTTTTTTTCAGGATTGCACTAATGGAAACTTTTGTAACAGATATCTCGGCTTTTACTGGACGAAGTGATTTTATATTTGAGATATGGCTTTGCCATGATGACTTGTACTCTGTCTCCTCTTTTCAGTTTTACTGCACTTCTACTTCCAGTTTACCGAGCAACCTTAGAATTTTTTCAGGATTGCACTTATGGAAACTTTCATAACAGATACAACATCACAATGATTTCTAAATTTATACATGTAGTAATGTACTTGACACATATATAGAAAATCTCAGATAAATGAACAAGTGGGGTTATCCTTAGCACGACTCAGTGTGTAATTCCTGACCCAATGAAATTTGAGAAGAAATAAATGATACGATTTTGTTTGTCATTTGGTTAAGTTTGGTTAAGGTGTATATCAATCTGCTTAAGTGATATTAAGTCATTGGATGTTTCTTGCAGCTTGATTGCAGATTCCTTCAACAATTGGGTCAGTTTGACCCATGGTTCTTACTAAGGATTATTTTAGACGACCCCAGGGACTCGTGGATTTTGGAGATGGTGAGTCCAGATGACAGAAATGCAACAAATTCAAGTCATTGCTCATATTTTATGCTGTTTGGTTAAACAAAACACTTTAAAAATAAACTGACTCAACTGGTTATATTAATGTTACTCAAATATTCTGGTAAAGTTGATATTCAATACTGTCAAGCATTGTATTTGATAACAACTTGGGACTCACCAGTTTTGAAAATGATGAGCCCAGTCAAAATTTCATGAGTCCTGGACTCAAGGACTCACCTTAATGAGAACCCTGTTGACCTACATTTTTTGTATAGCTAAATGGTTATTGTTTATTGTTTATTGTTATTGGTTATTGGATCTCTTGCATGGCCACTTCCTGTTTGACAGAACTTACAATATTTTTGTCGATTGGTGTCACAAAATATTTCTGTCACATTTTACTCAGGAACCACAATTCCCAGCCTTCTGTAATTTAGCATGGAGTATCAGTATGGGGGCCTATACCGTGTAATAGAGTTTTGAATCTCTGCCATGCCCACTTCCTGTTTGACTGAACTTAGAATATTTTTCGAGTCTTGAAAATTTCTTTAAAGTTTTTCTCAGACAACTTCTGCAATTCGGCATTGAGTATCAGTATGGGGACCTATAATGTTTAAGAGGGTCTGGGATCTCTTGCATGCCCACTTCCTGTTTGACGTAACTTACTTTTAGTGTTATTACGCAGGCGACACATGTCTTCAGTGGAAGACTTACTACTAAGTTTTTTTAGCTCACCTAAAAGGCCATGTGAGCTTTTGTCATCACTTTGCATCTGTTAGCATTTTACATTTTGATCATCTTCTTGGAAACCACTAAACAGATTTCAACCAAACTTGGCAGAAATGTCAGGCAACCTGTGGTTCTTACCAGAAATAGGCATACACTTTTCCATTTTAATCTTCTCGTATAATTTAGCATATGTTGTTGGATGTGTTCCAAGTCAAACAATTATAATCTTGCTTGAATATGACTAAAATGGGTACTGAAATAACATTAAAATGTACCGGTACATGTAAAATCTTGAACATTGTGATTAAATAAGTAATTTCATATTCTGTTTTTATTGAGAAAACATAAGAGCACATGTGTAGACAACTTTGATAATGAAATAACGAAAATGTTTTGTAGTAATACATGTACATGTATATTGCAATATTTAGGTTTGGAAGCATATGCTTGTTAAATTGTATAAAACTGATACTTAGCATTTGAATTGTGACATCATATTAAATGACACAAATATGATGTCATACATGACATAGTTCTGTATGTCTTTGTATCTTTATTCGCCTATTATTTCAACTTTTAAATATGTATTTTAAAATATTTTCTAATACAAGACTGAAATTTCCACAAAATAACCATGATTATTAGGCTGGAAAACAGTGCTTACTGAGTCTACTTCTTTAAAGAAAACATATTCCGAAAGAAGTGGCAACAAGGAATTTAAAATGGTTGTAGTTTTTCAATATCTATTTCAGACCTGGTTCACTATGGAAATCAAAAATGACAGTATGTTTGACAGATGTAATATCTACTACTGATATTCTGCTTATGCCAGTTAAATCACCTCTTCATATGCGGGATGAATTAGTTGAAGCAGAAACTGTGTCAGTGGTTTCTGTTGTTGAGGTAGTATTGTGTTATTATACATTTAGTTATGCTTAGTTACAAACAGGGGCCTAGTCTAAAATGATGTGTAGGCAAAAATGACAGAGAGTCACATAGAGGGGTCACATGTGACCATCTCCCGTCTAGAAGGCACTTTGTGGTAGGTCTCTGGGGGTAAATGGTGCAAATCCTGTATTCTCGACAATTCCTGGCACTAATTATGATTACTCAAAAACTGACCAAAATGTCAACTTTGAAAGGGGAATTAGAAGAAAACAGAGAGAAAACGTCTCCATGTGAAATGGATGCCCCACTTGCGCTATGACAGACCTGAAAAAGGGAGACACGGTAAAACTTACCCTGATAATGCTTCAGACCAATTATCAAGTCCATCCAACATACATAAGCCGAGAAATTTTTTATGAAAATACAGGACGGAGATTCAATAATATCTTGGCAAACAGGAAGTAGTCATATAACGGACCTGGAGAGGAGAGGAGATACACGATATAACTCACCCTGTCTATGCTTCAGACTAAATATCAAATCCAACATACACAAGCCGAGAAATCTTTGATGAAAATTGAGGGACGTACTTAATTAATGTCCCCGTTGCCTAAATATGGGACATTAAAAATAACTAATGTAAGGCCAATTAAAGTTAAAAAGCAGATTTTCATCCAGGGTCCACAAAATATATGGGGCGGACGGGAGGATTTTATTATTTATTTTTTATTTAGAAAAAAGACTTTGAAAAGCAGAATTTGTGGGTCCGAGTCTTGATACATCTTGCCGCCACCCCTATTTCTGACGCTGGTGGTTTGCAGTCTATTTCTTTAACCACGGAGTCATTGTAGACACCAGAAATCATTGAGAGTACCGGTAATTTATTTGTTGACATATCAACAGGTGGATATAAATTGCATACCACTGGACGGGAAGATTGTTATAACTTGATTACCGCAATTAATTTAAAAGTGATACCTATCTCAGTAATAAAGATTGTTAAAAGTGAATTCTGTAGTTGATTTTATAAACAAGTGGTTAATTATCCGTCATTTAGTTAACATGGTTGATTGCTTCCTTTCGATACATGTTGGCAAGACAAGACAAGAAGCTTTATTCTCATAAACCAAACATTACAATGGTATAGAGAAGTGTACAGTACATAGTTAATACTTATAGATGACAAAACGTACACACATATGGCAGACCAGCTGAATACATTACTTCTTAACTTATATACACATTAATTATTAAACATCACAAATGCATTGATTAAAACTGGCAGAATGGTTTTGACTTTCTACTTAGAATTAAACAGAGAAATGTGTATTTTCAACACAGCAATGTGTATTTTCAATTAGCTGTTTACGTCGGTTTACTTAGTCTATAAATAGATTGTGGATTGGGGTATCAATAAGTTTCATATATGTGTAAACAATCACTTGTGCAGTTACTAATTTGAAAATTATAATAAAGATTAAAAAAATAAAGAGTTTCCTAATCAAAAGCAATTACCCAATGACTAAAACTTCTGCTCAACTATTACAAGACAACTATTAGTATTTGTTTCTATTTTGTCCTTTTAAGATTTGTTTTTTGTTTGTTTGATTATTTTGACTGATTTTTAAAGATAGAAAAACTAGGACAATTTTCTCATCATTAGTACTACCTGCTGATTTTAAATTTTGCTCTTCTAATAAAAGACAAAGCATTTTTACTTAATTTTTAGTTTGTTTAGTTTTTAGCTCACCTTGAGCTATTGCTATCACTTTGCTTCCGTCGTCTGTCGTCCGTCGTCTGTCGACCGTCGTCCGTCGTCCGGCATCTGGTGTTAACTTTTCACATTTTCATCTTCTCCTCTGAAACCGCTGAAGCAAATTCAACCAAACTTTACAGGAATGATGTATGGAAGGTCCTTCACAAAGATTGCACATTTCGTTCCAATTCGATAGAAAACATGGCCACCAGCGCGGATCTTAGTTTCAACATTGGACCCTATGGGAAAAACATCATTTTCACATCTGCTCTGAAACTATTGAAGCAAATTTAAATAAACTGTATTGAAATGATGTATGGAAGGTCCTTTACAAAGATTGCACATTTCGTTCCGATTCGACAAAAAACATGGCCGCCAGCACGGAACATAGTTTAACATTGGCCCTATGGGAAATTCACATTTTCATCTTCTCCTCTGAAACCGCTGAAGCAAATTTAACCAAACTTTACAGGAATGATGTATGGAAGGTCCTTCACAAAGGTTGCACATTTCATTCCGATTCAATAAAAAACATGGCCGCCAGCGTGGATCTTAGTTTTAACATTGAACTCTATGGCAAAAACATCATTTTCAACATCTGCTCTGAAACTATTAAAGCAAATTTAACTAAACTGTACTGAAATGAAATATGGAAGGTCCTTTACAAAGGTTGCACATTACGTTCTGATTCGACAAAAAACATGGCCTCCAGCACGGAATATAGTTTAACATTGGCCCTATGAGAAATTCACGTTTGTCTTCCCCTCTGAAACCGCTGAAGCAAATTCAACCAAACTTTACAGGAATAATGTATGGAAGGTCCTTCACAAAGATTGCACATTTCTCATTCCGATTCGATAAAAAACATGGCCGCCAGCACAGATCTTAGTTATACCCCCTGCAAACGAAGTTTGGGGGGTATATAGGAATCACCATGTCTGTCCGTCTGTCTGTCCCCTTTCATGTCCGGAGCAGAACTTTTGTACCGTAGCACCTAGGATTATCAAACTTGGTGTGTGGATGCATCATGGGAAGACGATGTGTTGCCTACCAAATTTAGGTCACTGTGACTTTGACTTTGACCTTTGACATTTATGATAGTAAAACCATGTGCATTTCGTGTCCGGAGCAGAACTTTTGTACCCTAGCACCTAGGATTATCAAACTTGGTATGTGGATGCATCAAGGGAAGACGATGTGTCGCGTACCAAATTTAGGTCACTGTGACCTTGACTTTGACCTTTGACTCTTATGATAGTAAAACCATGTGCATTTCGTGTCCGGAGCAGAACTTTTGTACTATAGCACCTAGGATTATCAAAACTTGGTTTGTGGATGCATCATGGGAAGACGATGTGTCCTGTACCAAATTTAGGTCACTGTGACCTTGACTTTGACCTTTGACCTTTATGATAGTAAAA
>MJUU01019742.1:53265-63398 GCA_002080025.1 Modiolus philippinarum
ATAGCAATTTCCCCAAATTGTACAGCAGTAATCAAATATCAGCAGAATATAAGTATTGAAAAATAAAATTCTACAAACTTTATCTAAGTATTGTTTAATTTTTGAGAATAAAAATAATCTAGAATTTATGTTATTACATAAGTGATTAATTTGATATTTCCAGTCCAAGTTATGATCTATATATATCCCTAGCATTTTTTGAGTATTGACATTTGCAATTTCATGACTTCAACAATTAATTTCAAGTCATTACTGTTTAAATTTGCCCTTCTCTGAGCTGTTCCAATTAACATACATGTTGTCTTAACTGGATTTATTTTCATATTATTATTTTTACACCATGAACTGATTATTTTCAAATCAGCATTTAATTGATTTTCTATTTCTAATTCAGATTTACTGTTGTGATGTAATGTAGTATCATCTGCATACATTTCAATTTCACATGAAATATCTTCAAGAGACAAATCATTTACAAATAGTATAAAAAGAAGAGGGCCTAATATGGAGCCTTGTGGTACACCATTCATTACAGGTTCAGCATTTGACATATAGCTTCCAATACACATCTTTTGTTTTGATGTTGCAACTTCAAAACCGTTTTTGAAAAGTGTTCATTTACTGCCATTTTCAAAATGGCTTCCAAAAAGGCGGGAAAATTCTACATTGTCCAATTTCAATGAAAGTTGGTTTCAAAATAGATATTGATTTTGCGACTTCAAAACCGGATTTGAAAATTGTTTGTTGACTGCCATTTTCAAAATGGTCACCAAAAAAGGCGGGAAATTTCAACATTGTCCGATTTCAATGAAATTGGTTTCGAAGTGGATATTGATGTTGCGACTTCAAAACTAGTTTTGAAAATTGTTCGTTGACCGCCATAAAAGGTGGGAAAATTCAACATTGTCTGATTTCAATGAAATTTGGTTTCCAAATAAATATTGATGTTGGGACTTCAAAACCGGATTTGAAAATTGTTTGTTAGTACCATTTTCAAAATGGCCACAAAAAAGGCAGAAAAATTCAACATAGTCTGATTCCAATGAAATTTGGTTTACAAATAGATATTGATGTCGTAACTTAAAAATATGGTGATGAAAATTGTTGTTGGCTTCCATTTACAAAATGATGTCTCGACTTCAAAACATGTGTCAAAAGTGGTACTTAGCAAGAGTATTTTTGTCAAAAAAGCCCAACAAAGAAATATAGTAAAACATGATCAGATTTAAAATACAGTTCAAGATGTTGGTGGTGTTTGAGCTACCAAAGTTTGAGGGACTGAAATTCATTTGTATAACTTACAATGTTATCTTGATTGTAGCAACTGAAAGCCAGGTGAGCGATATAGGCTCTTGGGAGCCTCTGGTTGTGTCAAGCAAGAACTATGTATTTGTAGTCTTCTTTTGTCAACATGCTGCGGTCATATCATGCTGCGCTTGCAAAGCCCCTCAGTTATCAGATCAGAAAAGCAAGATGGTAGTCACAGCCGGACATAGTTTAACATTTGACCCTATGGGTAATTTGTACAAAACTCTTCTTGTCAGAAACAACTATGCCAGTTGGACTTAATTTTTGCATGAACCATCGTATGGACCTCTACAAAAGTTGTGTTTTTTGGCCGATCAGAAATTCAAAATAGCCGCCGAGCCCAGACATAGCTAAACATTAGATCCTGTGGGAATTTGTATTTGTATGAAGTTCCTTTTGTGGGAATGTGAACTTTGGCAACTGTGTGCCAGGTGAGCGATTACAGGCTCGTGGGAACCTCTGATTTAAATCTAAACAGAAAATTAAAAAGACTTTTGATGAATTTGTACATGTATATGAATTTTCTGTAGTGTACTGTAATATGTATAATAGTCATGCCAAATTCCATGATGATAATTATCTTGAAAGGCATAAAAGTTATATCCAAAAACATGCCCAAAATGTCTGAAGTGTAACACCCCAGACCAAATGTTAGCGCCCCTACATTGTGACAGCGTTACTACAATCCTGCTAATATTGTGCTAAATTCCTACTGTCATTGAACAATGTATATTTAGGAGATAATTACTTATCTGCTAAACTACTGCTAATTTCCACTGTGAAAAACAGTACAGCTAATTTTATGCTTAAATTCAGCTAAAATCATACTACTTTTCTTGCAGTGTTCTTATGATAATTTAGGGTAAATTGTATCAATATTTGAAAATGAATTGATTTTCAGGGCCAAAAATGGGTTATACTGAACCTACTCCTTTGAACCAAACTTTGCTTAAATGGTCATTAGGTAGATTTCAGAATTATATAGGATAACTTAATCTTTGCAACCAAGATTGCTGTCTCACTAGGTTGGTACATTTCAGAATTGTTTAGGAGGAGCCCACAGACCAACCAAGATGGCCACCTTAGCTGAACTTATCTAAACATAGGCGACTATCCGAAATTCACTAAAAATCTTTTTGTCTAAAATTACTTGTTCTGTTAGGTTACAGTTAAATCTAATGGTTTTAATGCCAACTGTGTCTTGGTAATTGTATCACAGGTGAGCAGTTACAGGCCCATCTGATTTATTTTTGTCCCCCACTGCAATGCAATGTGGGGATATAGTAATGCCTAGGGTCTGTCCAGCTGTCCATCCATCCATCTACCTTGTAAGCGCTCTAGCAAATTTATTTCTCATTGGACTTGGATGATATTTATACTGTAGCTTAAACTCAATAGTACTTCAAGGGATTTTGAAGATGAGTTCTGTCCAATTATTTTTATAGGAGTTATGCCCCTTGATAATGTAGAAAATTGACAAAATTCTCATGCAAGTGCTCTAGCAAATTCATTCTCATTGGATTTGGATAATATTTATACTGTAGCTTTAACTCAATGATATCCCAAAGGGGTTCGAAGATGATTCCTGTCCAAATATTAATGCAGGAGTTATGTCCTGTAGTAACTTTAAAAATTGACAAATTTTTCATGTAAGGGCTCTAGCAAATTTATTTCTCATTGGATTTGGATAATATTTATACAGTAGCTTAATCATGATGATACCCAGATGAATTTTGAAGATGAGTTCTGTCCAAATAGGAGTTATGTCCCTTAATTACTTTATAAATTGACAAAATGTTTATCTGGAAACACTCTAGGAAATTTATTTCCAATTGGATTTGTTTTCCTATATGCAGTCTTATTCTTTAGAAAATAAATTTTATCTCCATTTTCCATTTTTTGCATGCATTGTAAAGTACTTATTTCTCTGATGCTATAGCAGCTTGGACACCGGAACACTGTTAGCTGGTTAGATTTTCATCTGATTTTGATTGGGTTTTTATATGACCATAGAAATTGTGCTGTTATATTTTGTAATGCTGTTGGCGTTTTCATCTTTAGACAATTAGGTTTTGGTAAAATAACTTTTGTGCCAGTTAATGTAGTTATTTTAATTCTTTTGAAATTTTTGACATTGACCCTTGTTACTAAAGAAAGTTTTGTGTTGATTTTTGGTTTTCCAGCTGCTACATGTACCATTTTAGGGGTAGGCCAAATTGCTTTTTTAGAAAAAAAATAGAGTAAAGACTGTCTGAAACGACAGTGATCCCCGCACACCCTGTTTGACACAGAAAACAGCTATAGACCCGGGGTATAATTTTTCTTAACATTTTTGAAATTAAACTATTGACAGTCACTATTTTTACCATAAGGAAATAAAGAATATATGGTTGTTAGGCAGAATTCCAAAAAATAAGTAGTCTTTGAGACTTCCAGGAATTTTACCAAACTTGGAATCATATATTTTGGAAATAAAATTGGTGAAATGTTCTTCTAATTCTAACAAATTTTTTAACTATGGTTTCAATGTAGAATTCCAAAAATTAGTGGTCTTTGACAATTTCAGGAAATTTACCAAATTTGGAATCAATTATTTTGGAAATCCAATTGGTGAAAATGATTGACCTTATCAAAACAAATGCTAACAGTTTGGTTGCTAGGTAGAATTCCAAAAAATATGTGGTCTTTGACACTTTCAGGAAATTTACCAAAATTGGAATCAAATATTTTTGAGATTCAATTGGTGAAATTGATTGACCTAATGGAAACAAACCCTAACAGCATGGTTGCTAGGTAGAATTCCAAAAAATATGTGGTCTTTGACACTTTCAGGAAATTTACGAAAATTGGAATGAAATATTTTTGAAATTCATTTGGTGAAAATTATTGTCCTAATTGAAACAAATCCTAACAGTATTGTTGCTAGGTAGAATTCCAAAAAAATAAGTGGTCTTTGACACTTTTAGGAAATTTACCAAACTTGGAATCAAATATTTTTGAAATTCAGTTGGTGAAAATGATTGCCCTAATGGAAACAAATCCTAACAGTATTGTTGCTAGGTAGAATTTTAAAAAATAAGTGGTCTTTGACACTTTCAGGAAATTTACCAAAATTGGAATCAACTATTTCTGAAAATGATTGCCCTAATTGAAACAAATCCTAACAGTATTGTTGCTAGGTAGAATTCCAAAAAATTAGTGGTCTTTGACACTTTCAGGAAATTTACCAAAATTGGAATCAAATATTTTTGAAATCCAATTGGTGAAAATGATTTACCTATCAAAACAAATGCTAAAAGTATGGTTGCTAGGTAGAATTCCAAAAAATAAGTGGTCTTTGAGACTTTCAGGTTATTTACCAAAATTGGAATCACTTTTTCGAATTCTAAGATTTCCAATTTTTTATTTTTTTTCAAATACTTGCCAAAATATAAGATTATATGCCAAAATGTCCAAAAATATCAGTCTTTGACATTTTCAGGAAATTTACCAATGTTGGAACCGGAATCAAAATTCTGAAAGCTTATTGTGCATCTACAGACTATATGCAACAATTCTGCAAAAAAATTAAAACCCGTAATCCAAAAATGTAGGAGGAGTTCGCGTCGCATGCCACATGTGTCAAAATGGACATCTTGGGGCCTCTTGTTTGCACCAAGACCAATATCAAAATTCCGGAAGCTTATTGCGCATCTGCAGCATATATGCAACAGTTCTATAACAAAATTAAAATCCTAAATCCAAAAATGTGGGAGGAGTTCGCGTCGCAAGGATGTGTGACGGACGGTGAGACGGACGAGGCCAAGGACAATATTCCCGCACTTTCTAATGTGCGGGGATAATTAAAACCCTAAATCCAAAAATGTAGGAGGAGTTCTCGTTGCAAGGATGTGTGACGGACTGACATACGGGGCCAACAACAATATCCCCGAACTTTCATTCGAAAGTTTTTTGTTGATAAAAATTATTATTTTGTCAGTTTACAACTGATATTCATGGATAATTCCTTGACAAAAACATATAGAATGGATAAGTACTGTGTGAACTCTAACTCTGTCTATTACCATTTTTGAGTTGTGAGGAGGACAAAAAAGGCCACTCCCAAAATTACAAATTTTTCTTTTTAATTATCTGATTTTGAGGGGTTTTTTTGCAGGATTTCTTGAGAAAAATGCAATTTAGTTTAAGATGTTTTAGATATTTTTTACTGTTTTTGAGATACCAGGGATAAAACAGGCCAGAAACATTATTTTTCAATGGTACAAGTACATAAAATTTTCTAATTTTTAGCTCACCTGACCCGAAGGGTCAGTGTGAGCTATTGCCATCACTTGGCATCCGTCATCCATCGTCCGATGTCCGACGTCTGTCCGTAAATTTTTCACATATTCATCTTCTCCTCTGAAACCACTGAAGCAAATTCAACCAAACTTTACAGGAATGATGTATGGAAGGTCTTTTACAAAGATTGCTCAATTCGTTCCGATTCGATAAAAAACATGGCTGCCGGCACGGAACTTAGGTTTAACATTGGAACCTATGGGAAAAATCACATATCCATCTTATGCTCTGAAGCGGATGAAGCAAATTCAACCAAACTTTACAGAAATGGTGTACTAGAGGTCCTTAACAAAGATTGCTCATTTCGTTCCGATCCGACTAAAAACATGGCCGCCAACAAGGTACATGGTTTAACATAGGACCCTATGGGAAAATCACATTTTCATCTTCTCCTCTGAAATAACTGAAGGAAATGCAATCAGACTTTACAGGAATGATATATGGAAGGTTCTTTACAAATATTGCTCATTTCTTTTTGATTCGATAAAAAATATGGCTGCCAGTGCGGAATTTGGGTTTAACATTGTACCCTATGGGAAAAATCCACATTTTCATTTTCTCTTCTGAAACCACTGCAGCATATTCAACAAAACTTTACAGGAATGATGTACTAAAGGTCCTTCATGAAGATTGCTCATTTCGTTCCAAACCGATAAAAAACATGGCCGCCAGCACAGAACTTAGTTTAATAGTTGGACCCTATGGGAAAATCAGATTTTCATCTTCTCCTCTGAAACCACTAAAGCAAATTCAACCAAACTTTACAGGAGTGATGTATGGAAGGTCTTTTACAAAGATGGCTCATTTCGTTCCGATTCGATGAAAAACATGGCCGCCAGCACGGAACTTTGGTTTAACATTGGATCCTATGGGAAAAATCACATTTTCATCTTCTCTTCTGAAACCACTGAAGCAAATTCAACCAATCTTTACAGGAATGATGTACTATAGGTCCTCCATAAAGATTGCTCATTTCGTTCTAAACCGATAAAAAACATGGCCCCCAGCGCGGAACTTGGGTTTAACATTGGACCTTGTGGGAAAAATCACATTTTCATCTTCTCCTCTGAATCACTGAAGCAAATTCAACCAAACTTTAAAGGAATGATGTACTTAAGGTCCTTCATGAAGATTGCTCATTTCGTTCCAAACGGATTAAAAACATGGCTGCCAGCACAGAACATAGTTTAACATTGGACCCTATGGGAAAATTAGATTTTCATCTTCTCCTCTGAAACCACTGAAGCAAATTCAACCAAACTTTACAGGGAATGATGAATGGAAGGTCCTTTACAAAGATAACTCATTTCGTTCCGATCCGTTAAAAAACGTGGCAGCCAGCGTGGAACTTAGGTTTAACATTGGACCCTATGGGAAAAATCATATTTTCATCTTCTGCTCTGAAAAGGCTGAAGCAAATTGAACCAAACTTTACAGGAATGATGTACTTAAGGTCCTTAACAAAGATGGCTCATTTTGTTCTGATGCAACGAAAAACATGGCCACCAGCGCTAGCACGTAACATAATTTAACATAGGACTCTATAGGAAAATCACATTTTCATCTACTTCTAGAGAAACCGCTGAAGCAAATTTAACCAAACTTTACAGGTATGATGTATGGATGGTCCTTTACAAAGATTGCTCATTTCGTTCCGATCTGATAAAAAACTTGGCTGCCAGTGCGGAACTTAGGTTTAACATAGGACCCTATGGGAAAAATGACATTTTTATCTTCTGCTCTGAAACGGCCGATGCCAATTGAACCAAACTTTACAGGAGTGATGTACTTAAGGTCCTTAACAAAGTTTGCTCATTTCGTTCCGATCTGATGAAAAACATGGAGGCACAGAACATGGTTTAACATAGGAGCCTATGGGAAAATCACATTTTCATCTACTTCTCTGAAATAATAGAAGCCAATTCAATCAAACTTTACAGGAATGTTGTATGGAAGGTCCTTTACAAAAAACATGGCCGCCAGCGCAGAAATTAAGTTTATTATTTGACCTGATGGAAAAAATCATATTTTCATCTTCTGCTCTGAAACGGCTGAAGCCAATTGAACCAAACTTTACAATAGTGATGTACTAAAGGTCCTTAACAAAGATGACTCATTTCGTAACAATCCGACGAAAAACATGGTCGCCAGCACGGAACATGCTTTAACATAGGACCCTATGAGAAAAATCACATTTTCATCTACTAATCTGAAACCACTGAAGCAAATTCAACCAAATTTTACAGGAATGATGTGTGGAAGGTCCTTTACAAAGGTTGCTCATTTTGTTTCGATCCGATAAAAAACATGGCCACCAGCGTGGAACTTAGGTTTAACATTGGACCCTATGGGAAAAATCATATTTTCATCTTCTGCTATGAAACGGCTGAAGCCAATTGAACCAAACTTTACAGGAATCATGACCTAAAGGTCCTTAACAAAGATTGCTCATTTCATTCTGATCTGACGAAAAACATGGTGGCCAGCATGGAACATGGTTTAACATAGGACCCTATGGGAAAATCACATTTTCATCTTCTTCTCTGAAATAACTGAAGTAAATTCAACCAAACTTTACAGGAATGATGTATGGAAGGTCCTTTACAATGAATGCTCATTTTGTTCTGATCCAATGAAAAACATGGCTGCCAGTGTGGAATTTAGGTTTAACATTGGACCCGATGGGAAAAATCACGTTTTCATCTTTTCCTTTGAAACTGCAGAAGCAAATCAACCAAACTTTACAGGAAGGATGAATAGAAGGTCCCTATTGGAAAATCACATTTTCATCTACTCTTCTGAAACCACTGAAGCAAATTTAACCTAACTTTACAGGAATGATGACTGAAGGTACTTTACAAAAATTGCACATTTCATTTCAATCCGACAAAAACATTGCCTCAAGTGGAAAACATAGTTTAACATTGGAGCCCAGTATGAGAAAACCATCCTTTTCTTCATCTTCTCTCAAAACAATTAAAGCAAATTATACTAAATGTATAGAAGGTCCTTTGCAAAAATTACTCATTTCAATAGGATCAGACAAAACACACGGGTTCTTATTGAGAACATACCTAAACACCCTGCCCCATTGGTAAAAAACATGATAATTTTTGGTCATGTATGGCATAGAAGCGTTTTCTCAGCGATACAGGCTCAGTCTCTGAGCCTCTAGTTTTGTATCCCCTCGCCAAACGAAGTTGGGGAGGGGATATAGCGTTTCGCCGTTTGTCCGTTAGTCCGTTCGTTCGTTTGTCCATCCGTTCAAACTTAAGACCATATATCTTTTGAATAACAAGTCATAGATAGACAAGGTTTTGTCCATGGATGCATCTTGAATAGTACTTGAGGTTGATATATAGAATAGGTGGATTTGACCTACATTTCATGCATGAGTGACTCACGTTAAAGTTTTTGTAAGAGTCGAGATCTGGGATACTACAACTCGTAGAGGAATAATATTTTGTATGTAGATGCGTCTTGTAAAGTTACGAAGCTCCAAATAAAAATTAGGTCACTTTGACCTACATTTCATGCATGAGTGACTTAGGTTAACGTTTTTGTAAGAGTCCAGATCTGGGATACTACAACTCATAGAGGAATAATATTTTGTGTGTAGATGTGTCTTGTAAAGTTGCAAAGCTCCGGATAACAATTAGGTCACTTTGACCTACATTTTATGCATGAGTGACTTAGGTTAAAGTTTTTGTAAGAGTCCAGATCTGGGATACTACAACTTGTAGAAGATTAATCTTTCATCTGTAGATGCATAAGCTATGGGTATGAGGCTCCTGGTTGAGATAAGGTCACTGCATTTCTTGCATGACTGGCTCAGATTAAAGTAACAAGCCAGATCATGAATGGTACAACTTTGTGGAGTGCTTTTAATATTAGATAAACATTCAACAATCGGGCAAGGGGATTTATTAATCATTTATGACTGCCCCTGCTCTTGTTATATCTTACCCTTTTTTGAGATAAAATGAGCTGAAGGGGCAAAAAACACCTATTTCAGGTTCAGCAAATTATTTTTCATAGTGCAGTCTTTGTAAACATAAATTAAAATTAAAAATGATTGCACCTGTTCAAACTCAAAAAGCTTACTCAAAAAGCTTTCGTCTCTTCTATTTGAAATACAGCCAAAGCTAGGAATTTTATCAAAGTAATAGAAAATTATTTAATTGATTAAGGGAAATATTGTTGAAGTTTCAAAATTCATGCAGACGACCTTCATTTTGACCAGTACTTTGTAATACTTGACCAAACACACCTTTTACCTATGACAGCTCAAACATCTAATTTTGATGTTCTACTTAAAGTATAGAATATAAACAATTAAAAAAGTCAAGGTGTAGTGGCCAACAAAAATTGTGGAAAAAATGCACAGTTTTTAGTTCGTCTCAACGAAGTTGAGGGGGACTATTGGTGTACCCCCGGCGTCTACGTCTACGTCTACGTCTATGTCCGCGTCCGCATTTGGGCAT
>MJUU01019743.1:8486-23441 GCA_002080025.1 Modiolus philippinarum
CTCGCTTCAACCTATGTTTATTTTGTTATTTCTCTCATAAAATAAAACTTGGTCTGGTTTACTTCCAAGGATGTTTATCTTTTCAAAGAATGTCATGAGCCCAATTCGATTACCTTCAGTTCAATTGGGGGACAATCTTTTTGTTGAGAAATGCACAAAATTGTCAGAAAACAAAAGTAAACTTCGGAATTCTCTGGACTTTCCATAGGCAAAAGAATAAATCCCGGAATTCTTTGATTACGTCACTGGTATGTATAGAAAACCCTTGACAGTTCCGAGTTTATTTTTTTTTTCCAAATATAGAAGTTTGTGGTCAAAGGACCGTAATTTCAATATTCCCGACCGATGGACTGGTTAATCGTGATACATAACGATATGAGTGAAACGATTGCTGGCTATAACTCTATAATAACGTCTATCAAGTCTTAAAAGTTAAATATCCACCGGTATTGATTATCACAGGCTCAGTTGTCTAACCACGTGGATACCGCATGATAGATGTAATACCGATTTTGATTGGCTATTGATCGACACGTGATATTCATCCGTTACATAAACGCAAAAATGTAAACAAAACATTTTTTCAGCGTAGAATTTCTTGCAAATCTCGTTTTTCCTCTAATTTCGTTTCACGACCGTAAAATCGCTTAAAAGCTCACATGATTTGTCAAGGTTGACAGGTATTTTTAGCAATATTTTGCCTTTTTGTGATCAGTAAACATCAGGTATCTTTCTTTACTCGTAGTGATATCGGGCGCTAAATTCTAGAGTTTATACGAGCGTAATTTTGTAGTTCCCGGAAGTCATGTAAACAAAACAATATGGCTTCAAGCCGATCGCAAATTACTGTTTTCGAAAACAGTAAAAAAATTAGCCTTTTTAATCCCTTATTACTAGGATATTGTGAGAGCTAAGAAATTCTGTGAACTACCATCAAGAGAAATCCAAAGAAAAAACTTAGGTTGAAATCCAATGAAAAATACAGATTTCACATATTTGAAATATTGCAATTTGGCCCCTTTGACCCTTTATAGCTTTGAAACCGAAGGGCTACGCAAAATATACTGCCATATTACTGAAAGCTTACAATGAGAATAATCCAAAGATAAAATTCCCATCAAAATCTAATGAAAAAAAATAGATTTCACATATTTCTAATGATTGCAATTTTGGTCCCTTTGAACCCTTATAGAGTTAAAACCGTAAGAGTTACACCAAATCTGTTGACATAACTCTGAAAGCTTGCAATGAGAGGAATCCAAAGAAAAAAATCACATCAAAATCTGATGTAAAATTTCTAGAAACTGCATTTTCAGCCCCTTTGACCCCTAATACCTTTGAAACTGTAAGAGCTACGCCAAATCCGTTGACATACTACTGAAAGCCTACAATGAGAGGAATCTATAAAAGAAAAAAGTCACATTGAAATCAGATGAAAAATAAAAATTTGAGGTAATCAACATGTTTGCAATTTTTGCCCCGTTGGGCCCCTCATAGCTTGGAAAAGAAACAAGTAATCAAAAATCTGAATGTGCAGCACTATGTTAATTTTTCATAAGGAATCTATTGCAAAAAACTGCATCAAAATCGGACTAAAAATTAAAAAAAAATAAAAATTTTGAAATTTGCCCCTTTTGGGATCCATTTATCTCCTGAACGGTACATGCCACCTGAAATCCGTATACCACTGATTGGAAATTTCCTCAGGAGGACACTGAAAGAAACCCCATCAAAATCCAATAAATAATAAAGATTCTACAGTCAAATATAAGAAAACATCAAATTTAACCCTTTTTGGCCCCTTTTTTAAAGACGGGTGGGGCCACAATGACCAAAACTTAGCCAAGCCTTCCTTTTGTACCAAAGAACATTATATTAAAATTTCATAAGGATTGATCTACTGGAACTTAAGTTATTGACCAAAAAGTAAAGTGTCTACAGACGACAACGACAACGACAGCACCATACCATTATACGACCGTGAAAAATTTTTGCGGTCGTATAAAAAGCGAAAATTTCCATGTTTAAAGTACACAACTTTCAAAATTTATTCATAAGGCCTTTCTCAACAAAACGTTTGTTTGCTGTTTATTGACTGTCAATCTAGGATGTGAGTGGGTAGGTAGGTGTTGCTGTTTATTGACTGTCAATCTAGGATGTGAGTGGGTAGGTAGGTGCTTTTTTTTTAATGTCAAAAAGTTATTAATTTTAAAAGAGACTGTGCTCAAAATTGAATAAAAAAATTCTTGATCTGGGTAATAATAAAAGTTTGAGTAGGTAGGTTTTTTATGACCAGGTAAATAAACAGCAAACAAACAATTTTTAAGGTCGGCCTAATAAAGCAACCTTTATTAAGAAAACAGCTCAAAGCCGTAAAACTACCATTCAATGTCTCCATTTCCAAAGCTATAAGGCCATGTAAAATTAATTATCTGGTTCTCAAGATACCGCCACATGGGCAAAAACCTGGCTGCTGGCCTGTATTTATTGTCCCCAAAAAATAAATACAACGGTAACAAAATCCGCGTTCAAATTTTCCCGCTTTTTCACTTGAATTGATCAAAGAGAGACAACTCTTGAATTCATTCGAAGCTCTCTTGATTTTTCGTTTTCTTTGAAGAAATTGCTACTTCCGGTTTATATTCTGAATGGTTTTGTCAACAACAAAACGAAAGTTGATTTCGCTGACACTTTTGACGGGTTTTCGTGCGTTAACCCATCGTTTATTGTGAATTTGGCGGATTAAACAACCGTTAAGGAAATTATGAAAGGGGAGTATGGCGAGTCTGCCTGAAATACCAGAAAACAGAGTTCCTTTAATGCACGAGAATGTTTTGAAATCCAGTCTTGAGAAGGATCTCTCTAGATCTTGTTCTGAACTCGAAAATAAAGAATTTGTCATTGCAGTCACTGGAACTGGATCCCACTATCATTTTGCTAATTGCAAGAATTTATTTTTGTGACTTCCTTGATAGATTTCCCTATATCTAAATGGTCAGTGTATCTGACTGTAACTTAAACCTTCCACTTGTACTGCTGTCACCAACTTAAGACCAAGAAAATAATACAAATACACCTTATTTACCGGATCCAATTAGATCTAATCAAGGTTCATCAATTATTCTCCTGTCTTTAAGGGAGTCTCATTCAATTTTCACCAGGAGTTTCTTTAAGGTGACATATCCTGGTGAGGTATATTGGATCTGTCTTTTCTTTACCTGTTTCATGTCTTTGATGATTGCAGTTTGCTTTGACTCCAAGATTCAATATGCATACTCCATTTATGGTATGGTCAATCTACATTTTTCTTTTCTGTGTGGTACTTATGTGATGCAGGGACTATACATATATTGTCCTTGTGTAATGTCTTTGCTTTTTGTGCTTTTCATTGTCTTTGGAGTATTTTTTTTTACTTATGGTTTTGTTCTCTTACTTTTGTATACTTTACCATATTTTAATATTTATTCATAAAATCTCAAAAGTTAACGATGGAGTATGGATGAGCATACAAAATAAATACATAAATTAAAAACCCTCTCTCCCTCACCCTTTTTTTGAAAGTCATTATCTGAGAACCAGATAATTAATTTTACATGGCCTAAATATCTACAAACCTCCGCTTGCATAAAAATCTTGTACATCTCTGGCAAAATTACTGGTGCAACTTGTCCCATTTGTGTATCAGTTACATCTTGTGTGAATTCTACAGAATGAAGTACAAAAAGACTTTAATGACACTAATTTCAAAACATCTATTTAAAGCCTGTCTTTTTTATATTATGACATGCCTGATAATGACATACAAATGTAAAATAATTTGCCCCTTGCTACTTTTATATTAGTCCCTATTAAAAACATTCCGCTTTTACAATGCGGAGTTTTAAACAATGCAATGAAATATTGGAATCAATCAGGGATCCCTTAAATGTATCCAATAACAAGAACATTTGTATAGACTGACTATTACAATAAAGCCTAAGGTTTTCTTTTCACATGAAAACTTTCACTTCCTAAGGCCACATCAAATTAATTAATAGATTCTCATTTCTAGCCACAATTTTTTTTTATTTTCAATTATTCAGAAATTCTCTTTAAATTCCTATCAAATTTAGTGAAAATCAGTAATAAATAAAATAAATCCCTCCCACCCACCCCAGATTTTTTTCACAGGTGGATGAGAATCTACAAATTTACTAGGGACTAACAGATATTATTTGATATACAAATCACCTGAGAGTAAGAAAAAACTTTTTTGTTGAAAGTTGTTCAGAAATTAACGTTGTGCTTTTTTTTCAATTTTGAATAATGTTTGTTGTGTTGTATTGTCTAAACCATTTAATTAGCAAATGCTGGTTACAGAAGCAAGTTCATAGAACTATTAGCTAATATTGTAGCCATATAGATAGCTGTAAACATATTTTGAAAGACACTGTTAAAGACATTCAAGAGTAAATGATTTAATAAAGAAATAATTAACAGTAGCTGTATATTTATTTTATTTTAACCATGGGCTGGCACTTCATGGCGAATATTTTACCCCGAGCTACCGGTGAGTGTTACAATATCACCACACAGTGCAAGCCCATGGTAAAAATGATATAAATATATGGCTGCTGTTAATTATTTTGATTCTAATAGGACATTAACAAGGTTCAGATTAAGAGAATTTGTCCTGGTACACAGAGATGAAACGCCATTTTACACACACTAGTTGGTCTGTGATGTTGCAAAAAGTGACGCAACACTACCTATCACATTATTCAAAGTATTGTCATTTTTTTATGACATTACCAATAAGTAGATATTATTTTTACCACGGCTTTGGATACAAAGTGATTGTAGGACGTCATATTAGAATCTTAGACAATCATATTACATGAATTGTAGAAAGAATTTACATGTACATACATGTATATTCCTAAGAACTTCCAAATAAATTTTGCTATTTTCGTTTTTTTCTTGTTACCATGGAAAGTTCATAGAACAAGCTTGATGCGCATTTTCCAGATGGATTCCTCCCATATCAACAAAAAATATGGACCATGAAACCTGATACAGAAATACTTCATGTTTACTGGGTTTTTCATTACACATTACCTGCTAACACCCTCATAGCACCATGGACAGAACTGGGTTGGCCACTGGTCAAAGCTTCCATTAGTATCTGAAACAATTCTGGCCATGCCTCTGGCCAATCCCAATGAGCTATAGCTGATATGGCATAAGCCACACTTGTTCTTACTTTACTTATGCTTTCCTTTAGGCCAAGTGGCAATATTCTTCTAATTTGGACTTTGGCCTAAAACAAATATATCAATTATGTTAAAAATAAGTCAAATATACAAATGTATAATAGGAAATCAGTGTGTAGAGTTATATTTGTCTTTGATATCATCTCCACATTTACATTCAGAAATGTTTTTCTATGTTAATTTTATTGTATGTGTGCGTGTGTGTGTGTGGGGGGGTGTATACATAATGTTTAAGGATGTCAATAAGAGAGTGATATTATTTCCAATGTTCCGTGTTTGTAAGATAGTGACTGTCATTGATAATTATTCCCTATCTTTTGTCAGATTATATGGACACAGTTTCAAAATATTCTCCTGAATGCCACAGACACATTCAGTCTTCTTGAATCATGGGTGTGTGTCTGTCCTTTAAAGACGGGCAAATTTACTTTAGACTGCAAAAAAACAACTAAATTACTGTTGTACTTAAGGATGTAGTAAGGTGAAATTAAAAAAATCTACGATTTCTAATTCATACAATGAACTGGAAGAGCATAAGTGGATAAAATAAGCTAAAAATATTGATAGGTCATGGACCTTGTTTTAAAGATATTTCACATTCTTAAATTTGGCGGGAAAGGGCTCTCTTGGACTTTTACCTTAGTATAACATGGAAACATTACTAATTTATCTCACACGGAAGGAAAATCTACAATCTAGTGAAATTATGCTTACTGACCTAATATGACCTACGAAAGACTTTAATGACTAGAAAATTGGGTGTAATGGGGCAAAATATATTACATAGTAATAATGGGTAAAATCCAATTGACATTTAGGAATTCCAAAAACCTCACCTTACTACATCCTTAATTCCCAACAATAAATAGTAGTGGTTAGACCAAAATTGATCTATTATATGGCCTTGATTCTTTTTACCTGTCTACCTCTACAGGTATTGTCATTTTTCATTGTTTACATGTTTATCTATGTTTGGCAGTAGGAGCACCACTACTTCCTACAACAAGTGTCATTCCCATCTGTTATTGTTGCAACGCTCACTTTGAATGTCAATTTATCCAATACAAAAAGCACAAAGTAAACATTATCTTGTATTAATACTTTAATTTGATACTTGTTTTAATAGATAGTTTTTACTTGGATCGACCAGATGTCTTAAATCCAACTAAAATGCCATAAAATCGAGTTGGACAATTGCTGAAATATTTCAAATTAATAGCACTGCTAAAGATTATGAATTAGTGATTGTGAGCCTAGAACTTACACCTTCTACAGTCTCTGGGAGCCTGAATTTCTCTGCATGTTGACACCAATGGGCTTCCACATACTGTCTCAGTAATACAGAGGCTAGTTGTCTAATGGCCATTGGTCCCTGTGGATCTACTGTCAGCTCAGCCAAGTGAACACCAAATTCTACCAAAAAAAAAAATTAAACCAAACTTACATCAAAGTTCTTTTATCTATATTTTATTAATATTACCAGAAGTCCATTATTAGTAGAAGTCAGCAACTCGCAATACATCAGTAGACGGCATTGTCCCAAGACTACCGCTGTGATTCAAGCGAGATTTCGTGCGAGAAGACTAAAAATAGTAGCAAAAAATTCATGGCCAGAAAATAAATGTTGCATTGTGGGTACAGTTAATATATGCAAAATCCACAGGGACAATTTATATTCTCTGCGTGTCAGACTCTACCCCGTCAGTTTTCGGATAAATATGATAATTAATAACCGATTGATAACAGAAGTACAAAATAGATACAACATATATAAACAATTAAATCAATACTTAATAGAAAATATAATTTTATAAAAAAAGAAAAAAAGTGTCCAATATAGCTACTAGAGAAAGTAGACTAAATTGCCGAAAGCAATGTTTACGTGTTTAAAACTAAATAAGAATTCATGGTTTCTTTTTTCATTTTGTTAACTTTTTTGTTAATCAATTATACGACATTAAAATTATGGGTAGCATGCTAAATATCTTGGCATAACTTTTGGTAAAGTTATTAAATAACTACATAGTGTATTAATGCAATAAAGTGCGTAACAATGATTTATAAAAGAACGGGTCCTGGTCGAATATATACTTTTATTATAATAGTGGGGTCGCAGAGATTGACAAATACTTGAATATTTTTTTCATGCCGCATAGCAAACAAGAATATAAAGCTTTCTAAACCTTTTCAAGCGAATTATCATTATTATAATGTAAGCACATAGTAACAATTATGTGTGGCACTGCTGTGTAGTTGCAATTTCATTATCTCGGATAATTTTCTATGGCCGTTTTTCTTCCGTTGTTTTTCTCGAAAATCAAAGTTCACATTAAACATTCACAACATCATAAACAGTCAATAAATTTATCATTTTAACTTTTGGAGAAAAAAATGTTTTTTTTATAAATTTGATGTATATTTTTTTTTCATTTTTGAATCGTTAAAAAATCTCTTCAAGTTATCATTAGAATCAAGGACTTGTATTTAGATATCTAAATATATGTCCTTGTTAAAATACAAAATATTTTTGTATTATTGACGGCAATAAACTTTCCATTTTTCCTATTTTTGGACAGAATTCTACCCTGGGTGGGCTGAACAATGTTGACATTTCTCATTTTCACATGTTCGAACTTAAATGATTATTCGACTGTGATTAATTAACAAGTACTTGTTTTTGTGATAATACTTTTACCCATCATTCCATACTATACGAACAAGATTGGGGTGAACCCCCCGTAGACGATTTTACTGATAACGGCCTAATCTGGGGACAACGCCGTCACAAAACATATTGAATGAGTTGCAGACTTCTACTAATAATAGACTTCTGATATTACCTATGTTAGAACTGGCGAGTATAAATCAATGCTCAAAACAGCTGAAGTAAAGTTACCCTTAATATTCCATTTATTGGTATATATTGGATTAAAGGCATCAGAATGGTTTATACAACAAGCAGTCCTTTTCAATAAAAATTTGTTGATAGTCTTTAAACATTTCATATTGACTTACAATAACCATGATAACAAGAGGCTCTCAAGAGCCTGTATCGCTCACCTGGACCATGGCTGACATAGATAAAAGGCATTTCCAATAGGAAAAACAAAACATAAAATTTAGCAGAATACTTGTTTTTTCTAAAATTACAGTATTCTTGTTTGGTTTCCATGGCAACCGAAAAATCCACCATCCATTACAACCCATAACAGAGCACCATTCAAAAAAATTTGAGCAGGGGTTCCCCTTATAATCAAGGTAATACATAATGCTGAAATTGAAACATTCAGACCACAATTCAAATAAAAATTCAAAACATTTGGGCAGAGGTTCCCCTTAAAATCAATAGGGCCAATGTAAAAACTATGTTCCAGATGGTGGCCATCTTGGATGAGGTATGGACCTGCCAGATACATTTTTTGGATGGGACCACCTAAGAACCATTGTGGCTTAGTTTGTTCCTAATTGGACCAGTAGTTTCTGAGAAGAAGATCTTTGAATGTATATTCCATAGGGTTCAAAACTATGTTCCCGCTGGCGGCCATCTTCGATGAGGTACAGACCTGCAAGATACCTTTTTTTGGAAAGGACCATCTAAGGGCCATTGTGACTAAGTTTGGTTCTAATTGGACTTGTAGTTTCTGAGAAGATCTCTGAATGTCTTTTCCATAGGGTCCACTGTTACAACTATGTTCCTGCTGGCGGCCATCTTGGATGAGGTACATACCTGCCAGATACCTTTTATGAATGGGACCATCTAAGGACCACTGTGGCTAAGTTTAGTTTTATTCAGACTAGTAGTTTCTGAGAAGATGATCTTTGAATGTAATTTCCATAGGGTCCAATGTTAAAACTGTGTTCCCCGTTGGCAGCTGTCTTGGATTAGGTACACACCTTCCGGATACCTTTTTTGGAAGGGACCATCTAAGGACCATTGCAGGCTTTCCGAAATGTGCCGGTCCGTCGGTCCTGACCGGCATTTTTGAGTCTGGACCGGCCAATAACTATCCTTGTCGGACCAGAGGACCAGCAAGAGATTTCATCTGTCCATTGGTTGTTGCCTCTGTTTATTTGCATGTCAATAGAAAATGTTTCAACCGGTCTTTAAAGTATAACATTCCTTGCTTTCTTTATTAAATTTTTGCTGAAGACAGGGGTTAATCCCACCTTTTGTGCCCAGGGTCCTGTGCCTTTAAAATTGGGAAAATTCATACGATTTGTTCAAAATTGGGAAAAAAGTAGTCAGTACAATAGTTGATTTGTATAATGTGTTCAAAGTCATCATGTATACATGTGTAAATAATGAAATTACATTATCAAGCTTAGTTATAGTGCAAAACTTTCAATTCTAGAAGTTTTTATAATTTTTAGAAGTGTCAACTAGCTCAGGCTGTCCCTTCACACAGATTGGTTTTACTGACAGTGTCATTTAAAAAAAAATAATCAAAACTCTGATCAGAGGAACCAAAATTTTATCAATTTTTCCATTACAATTTGAAAATACATGTATAAAGCCCCATACATTGAACGCTGAAGTTTAAGATATATACATAGTGAGTGAAACAAACAGTTCGCTTCTCATACTTTGTTAGTAAAAGTTACTAAAACTGCTTTTATTGCTTAAATTTCTGTGCCTTGACAAAGTTATGAATCCATTGGGTGCCGATTTTGGCAACTTCTACTTCAAATTGTGCGATGACATGAACTCGATGAATAAACAATCTGGTACCCAAATGTTCACAAAAGTAAGCATAAAAACAAACCAGAAATGTAGGTACCAGAGCATGCCTTTGGCATTCCTCTTGAGCTTTCATTATCGAGGTATCAGGTTACTGGTTTCCCGAAAACTGATAGTTGCCAGTCTACTTCATGTAAACAAAACACAAAACTAAAACTTTTTTAACAACATAGTTGGACATAAACACAATTGGGAATTTCATATCTTGCAATTGGGAAAAATCATGTTTTTTGCCCATTGGGAATGGGGCCGAAATTCGCCCCTAAATGCACTATAGATTAGGGCCTGGGATGACAACAAATATGCATGCTTCGGATGCTGTCTCTGACCTACATTTTATGCATGAGTGACTTGATTAGGTAGAATGGTTAAAGTCAATTCCCGCTTACTGACATGTCCCACATCAACCATATTGATATGTATGATTTTTTGGCTCACCTGGCCTAAAAGGCCATGTGAGCTTTTGCCATCACTATGTGTCCGTCGTCCGTTGCCGTCGTCCGTCTGTCAACAATTTCAAAAATGTTCTCCTCAGAAACCAATGGGCCAAATGTAACCAAACTTGGCCTGAATCATCACCAGAGTATGGCTTATCAAAATTGTGTTCGATTAGGTGGTAGGTCAAACAACATGGCCGCCGTTGCTAAAAATAGAACATGGGGGTAAATTGCAGTTTTTGGCCAATAACTCGAAAACCGTTACAGATATAAAAAATCTGACNACATAGTTGGACATAAACACAATTGGGAATTTCATATCTTGCAATTGGGAAAAATCATGTTTTTTGCCCATTGGGAATGGGGCCGAAATTCGGCCCCTAAATGCACTATAGATTAGGGCCTGGAAGAGTACAAGCTTTATCCAATTTCGACTACGAAATTGCAAATTTGGCTGACTTCCGATTTTGTACATCAGAACTGGAACGGAAAAAACATGATTTATTTCCAGATTTTCGTCATAATAGTCCGGCAATTTTTCTTGCTTGTCGGACCAAATGACCGGCAGAATTTTTCAACTCTCAGAAAGCCTGCATTGTGGCTTAGTTAAGTTTGCATTGGACATTTAGTTTCTGAGAAGAAGATCTTTGAATGTCTTTCCCATAGGTCCAATGTTAAAACTATGTTCACCGCTGGCGGCCATCTTGGATTCGATACGGACTTGCCGGATACCTTTTTTGGAAGGGACCATCTAAGTATCATTGTGACTAAGTTTGGTTATAATTGGACTGGTAGTTTCTGAGAAGAACATCTTTGAATGTCTTTTCCATAGGGTCCAATGTTAAAACTATGTTCCCCGCTAGCGGCATTCTTGGATTAGGTACGGACCTGTTGGATACCTTTTTCGGAAGGGACCATCTAAGGACCATTGTGACTTAGTTTGGTTATAATTGGACTGGTAGTTTCTGAGAAGAAGATCTTTGAATGTCTTTCCCATAGGGTCCAATGTTAAATCTATGTTCCCCGCTGGCAGCCATCTTGGATTAGGTACGGACTTGCCTGATACCTTTTTTGGAAGGGACCATCTAAGGACCATTGTTACTAAGTTTGGTCATAATTGGACCGGTAGTTTCTGAGAAGATCTTTGAATGTAATTTCCATAGGGTCCAATGTTAAAACTATGTTCCCCGCTGGCGGCCATCTTGGATTAGATACGGACCTGTCGGATACCTTTTTTGAAGAGGGCCACCCAAGGACTATTGTGACCAAGTTTGGTTCCAATTGGCTCAGTAGTTTCAGAGGAGAAGATCTTTGAATGAAAAGTTTACGACGGACGGACGGACGCCGGACGCCAAGTGATGGCAAAAGCTCACCCTGGCATAGCCAGGTGAGCTAAAAACAAGAGCTGTCGCTGAATGGCAGCCAGATCCGGACAAAAAATTTGACGTAAAAATAACTAAGTTCAACAACTGATATTTTTGACAAAAATTATCCAAAATCAAGATCAAAGTACCATGCACACCTTTGATATAATTACAATTGATCTGAAAGATAAAAACTTCCATTCTCAAATACTGTAGGAGATTTGCTCCGGACAAAGGGGTACTCTATTGTTAACAAGATGTTTTTGTGAAACACTATGCCCTCGGCAGCAACCATGTCTACCATACAACATAAATAATAAAATTGCAATCATTAGAAATTAAGGTTAAATAATAATTTGTACTAAGCTCCATTAGATCTATTCACATACAGAATATCAAGCCTCTTGCAATTGTAATTAACAAGCTAAAAGCAAAATATAGATTTTTACCTTTTGACCCCTGTGACCTTGACCTTTGACCTGACCTTAATGAAATTTGCATAATGGTGTTCAGCTTTATGTGATCAATATACAGGCCAAATATCAAGGTCCTATCACATCTGGTTGGAAAAATATCAGCAATGTTAAAGTTTTCATATTTTCACTCAGTGACCTGGACCTTTGACCTGACCAAAATTTTTTGGTGCATTTGTATTAAGCTTAATTAGATCTATTCATATAAAGAATATCAAACCTCTAGCAATTGTAATTAACGAGCTATAGCAAAATCTATATTTTGACCTTTTGACCTCTATGACCTTGACCTTTGACCTGACCTTAGTGAAATTTGCATAAAGCTGTTCAGTTTCATATGACCAATATACAGGCCAAATATGAAGGTCCTATCACATCTGGTTGAAGAGATATAGGCAATGTTAAAGTTTTTGTTAAAGTTTAAATTTTGCACTCGGTGACATTGACCTTTGACCTGACCCAAATTTTTTTGGTGGATTTGTATTAATCTCCATTAGATCTATTCACATATAGAATATCAAGCCTCTAGCAATTGTAATTAACGAGCTATAGCAAAATCTAGATTTTGACCTTTTGACCTCTGTAACCTTGACCTTCGACCTGACCTTAGTGAAGTTTGCATAATAATGTTCAGCTTCACATGATCAATACACATACCAAATATGAAGGTCCTACAACATCTGGTATAAAAGTTATGAGCCAGGTTAAAGTTGCGAACAGACAGACAGACAGGACAAAAACAATATATCCCCGATCTAGATATAAAAATTTGATGTAAAAATGACTAAGTTCAACAACTGATATTTTTGACATAAATTATCCAAAATCAAAATTAAAGCACCATGCACACCTTTGATATATGTACAATTGATCTGCAAAATAAAAACTTCCTAACTCAAATACTGTAGGAGATTTGCTCCGGACAAAGGGGTACCCTATTGTTAAAAATTTGACGTAAAAATGACTTAAAATTTGACGTAAAAATGACTAAGTTCAAAAACTTATATTTTTGACATATATTATCCAAAATCAAAATCAAGGTACCATGCACACCTTTGATATATGAACAGTTGATCTGCAAGATAAAAACTTCCTATCTCAAATACTGTAGGAGATTTGCTCCGGACAAAGGGGGTACCCTATTGATAAAAATTTGACGAAAAAATGACTAAGTTCAACAACTGACATTTTTGACATAAATTAACAAAAATCAAAATCAAAGTACCATGCACACCTTTGATATATGTACAATTGATCTGCAAAAATAATAAAGGGCTATGCCGAGCGCAGCATGATATGACCGCAGCATGTCGACCACTGAAATTTCAACAAAAGTAGTTTAAAGTGAATGTGGACACAGTAAAGAGCTTGACACAACTAGACATCAGAGAGATGGCAGCCATCTCTGTGGGCCCTGCTGTACATAAGTGCAAATTTAAGTGTGTGTGGACACAATACAGGTGTGGACACAGTACAAGTGTGGACACAACACAGGTATGGACACAATTCTATCATCAAGATATAAACAGAATGTAATATCCAAAAGCAATAATCTGACCTTGATACAAAGGTCAACGTCAAAGGTCACCAGTCATGGTTCATCTAATTATTGTGTCAAGCTCTTTACTGTGTCCACATTCACTTTAAACTACCTTTGTTGAAATTTCAGTGGTCGACATGCTGAGGTCGTATCATGCTGCGCTCGGCGTAGCCCTTTATTTCTGAAACCAGGAAGGGGAGATAATTCATCTTTGACTTTTCATCGATTCCATTTGCACAGATAACCCCACTCCTCTTAAACCACTTGAAGGATTTTAATGAAACTTTACACAAAGGAAGGACACTATATGGAAATGTGCATAAAGAGATAAAATTATTGTTCGAAACCAGAAAGGGGAGATAATTCAACTTTGACTTTTCATTGATTCCATTTGCACAAATAACCTTGTAAGCACAACTCCTCTTAAACCACTTGAAGGATTTTAATAAAACTCTATACAAAGGAAGGACACTATATGGACATGTGCATAAAGAAATATAATTATTGTCTGAAACCAGGAAGGGGAGATAATTCGACTTTGACTTTTCATTGACTCCATCTGCACAGATAACTCGTAAGCCCGTTTCTCTTAAACCACAGGAAGGATTTTAATGAAACTTTACATGAAGGAAGCTAGGACACTATATTGAGATGTGCATAAAGAAATATAATTATTGTCCTAAACCAGGAAGGGGAAATAATTTGGCTTTGACTTTTCTTTGATTCCATCTGCACAGATAACCTCATAAGCGCAACTTCTCCTAAACCACTTGAAAGATTTTAATGAAACTTTACACAAGGGCACTATGTGGAGATGTGCATGAAATAATATAATTATTGTCCAAAACCAAAAAGGTGAGATAATTTGATTTTTAGATTTTCATTGATTCTTTCTGCAATGATTTTTTTTGGACTTGGACAATTTTCAAAAGAAATAATTCAAAGGGTACTTGGTAGATATTATGAAATAAAGCTGTGGGAGAGAAACATGTTTTTAACCAGGTTTTCCATTGCATTTTTGGCCCCTTTGACCCCTTGTAGCTCAGAAACGGTAAGACCTACAAAAAATCCGTTGACATAATACTGAAAGCTTAGCTCAAGAGGAATCCAAAGAAAAAAATCCCATCGAAATCCGATGAAAAATAAAGATT
>MJUU01019743.1:37223-58012 GCA_002080025.1 Modiolus philippinarum
TGCAATTCAAATCGTTTTGTCTGTTTGATGTACCAATGGACTGTTTTGAAAATTTGTGAATTTATATTATCAGATAAGGTGTCATTGCCAAAAAGTAAAGTCTCTATATTTATTTCAGATAGAAAAGCTAACTTATTTCGAAATTGTTCTCTGGTTCTGACATATCTATTACATTCAAAAAAGTAATGTAGGGAATCTTCTGTCACCCATCCGCAGGCACAACCTGGATCAACAGTAAGACCAACACGAAATAAGTCTGCATTTAATGTGCTACTTCTATGCCGGAGTCTAGTATGCAGTATATTAAGATATCGATTACCTACACAATAGTAATTTGGAGGTTTTGAAAAAATATTAGAGTTCAAGGCTTTTTTAAATCTCCCTATTGTTGGAAGGTTGCGAATATTGGACTCTAAGTTATTCCATAATCTAATTGCTGAGGGAAAAAATGAATTAAAATAAATTTGAAGACGGGTAAATGGGATTCTGTAATCACTGTTGTTTCTTAACACCCTTTGGTTACTAACTGGCGTAAAATTTTGTAAACAATCTTGTAAATAAGATGGAACACAATTATTGTGCATTTTATAAAATATGTTTAATTTTCTCCTCTCTCGTCTAGATCGAAGAGGTTCCCAGTATGTTTCAAAATATAATAATACTTGCAAATTTTGGCAAGCCTGTGACTATTCTGGCTGCTTCGTGTTGCATTTGTTCTATTTTATTTACATCACTCATATTACAACCATCCCATAGTTCACAAGCATATTCAAGAAGTGGAATAATATACTAGTATGTAAAATAAATTTTTTCCAGGTTCTGCCTGCTAAGGGTGAATTTGAATTTTCTAAGAAGAGACATTTGTTTTGTTGTACTTTTAAGTATATTATTAATATGACAACTCCACTTACAATCTGAACTGAAAGTTACACCCAAATGTTTATGTTTATCTACACAATTAATCATTTCTCCATTAAAAACAATATTAGTCATTGCAACTGATAAGATGTAGAAAACACATATATTCAGTCTTTTGTGGATTGAAATTTACCAGCCATAGTTTTGACCAGTCATATATTTTTTGCAAATCTAGATTTAAATTTAATTCTATTTCTTGAACATTATCAGAGGCATAAGAAAGAGAGGTATCATCTGCAAATAAGCGTGATAAGCTCGAGCAGTTATCAGCTACTAGTATATCATTTATGTATAACAAGAAGAGAAGGGGTTCTAAGACTGATCCTTGTGGGACACCTCCTTTGATAATACCAAATTCTGATTTACAATTTTTAATTAAAACTTTTTGTGTTCTGCCATCTATGTAATTTTCTAACCATTTGAGCAAATTTCCCGATAATCCATATGCTTTTAATTTCTTTACTAATCCTTTATGCCAAACGCGATCGAATGCTTTGGATATATCGCAAAATACAGTACATATAGTTTTCTTATTTTCAAGAGCTAAACATATATTGTGGTAAATTTCAATCAACTGATGAACAGTAGAATGTCCTGTCATAAAACCCGACTGATACTTATACAAAAGTGAATGTTCTAAAAGATAATTATAAACATGTTTAAATACAACTCGCTAAAATGCTTTACCAACACAACTCGGAAGTGATATTGGTCTGTAGTTAGATGGGTCAGACTTGACACCTAGCTTTCTTAAAAAGTGCTATGACTAATGCGGATTTCCAGATATTAGGAAATTTTCCCAATAGTAGTGACTGGTTAAAAATAATCTGAAGGGGCTTACATACTGAAGATGATGTATATTTTAACATGTTATGACTAATTTGATCATGACCCGATGCTTTACCAAGGGGAAGGATTTCTAATACATCTTTTATTTCATTTTCTGTTACAAAAGGGATGTCAAAACTCATATCAATTCTACGATCAAATTCAGGAGTGGGGTTATCAGAATTCTCTAAATCACTTATTGAACAGAAAATTGTGTTCAAGAGATTTGCCTTGTCTTCTTCATTTACTAATATATTCCCAGTTACATTATCAAGCAAGGGCGGAATGTTATCAAATTTTAAGTTTCCTTGAAGTTTTTTAACTAAACTCCAATAAGACTTTGGATTAATAGTTTTCTCCTTATCCAAAAGATCATTTGCATTCATAAAAAATTGCTGCCGAGCATAGTGAATCATATTGTTTACCTTGTTTCTTTGCGACTTGTATCGAAAAACTATTGTTTCCGTAGAGTTTCGTTTAACTCTTTTGTGTAAACGATCTCTTATTCTAATTTGTTTCCTAATTTCAGAATTAAACCACGGTTTGTCTGTTGGCCTTATCATAACAGTTTTACTAGGAATATATTTGGTTGCAAGTTCTAAATATTTACTTGTAAATTTTTCTGCCATTTGCTCAATATCTTCACTTTCAGATATGAAGATAGTTTCCCAATCTAAGTTTTCAATTTCTAAATTAAACCCATTGAAATCAGCATTTTTATAAATCCATATGTCTCGCGAATATGACGTTTGTGTATTAAATGGAATACTAATAGAAACCTTTGTTCCATCATGATCGCTAAATTGTCTGTTAACAGGGACTACTTCGGAAAATATTACTTCAAGTTCATCTGAAATTATTACTGGATCTAATAACGCCCCAAAACGAGTTGGCTCATTTATGCAATTTACCATGTTAAAGACTTGTAAAATGTCATTTAATCTATTTGAAGATTGTAGCAACAAATTTACATTGAGATCTCCCGTTATTACTACCTTACCAGATGACTCGAATGCTTTCTCAATGCAGCTGTGAAAATTATCCCAAAAGGGATTTTCTGAACTCGGTGACCTATATACTACACAAAGAAGAATTTTATAGTTGGGAAATTGAATTTCTAGCCATAATAATTCACCATTATTAAATTCCAAATCATGTCGTCTGACTGCATGTATCCAGTCAGAAATATACACCAACACACCCCCTCCAAAACAATTTCTGTCATGCCTAAACCCAGTGCTGTAGTATCCCGATAACACTAAGTTTTCGTCAAGAATATTATCATCTAAATGAGTCTCAGTTACACAGACAATAGAGGAACTGTTAGATATCGTTTCTAAGTATTCGATTTTATTTCTAACGCTCCTAGCATTCCAGTGAAAAATACTAAGTTCATACTTATCTTGCATTTGACCCGGATTCCTACATTGTAATTTCTTCATTTTGAATTTATATTTCTTAATTCAAAAGTCGTGTTTTGCAATTTTAAATGCTAGTTTCTTAATGACTTATTCCGAATTCATTGTTTTCCTTGATTTTTTTATTAGCTATGTCATTTTTGAACAACATTTCTGTAAAAACGAAGATGAGAAAAAATGCCCTTAATAATCACCACATTTTGATATTAAATGTTGAAATCATCCATAAAACATCTTAAGGAGGCTCACTCCTGATGTTTATATCAAGGATTTCTTGAAACCCATTTTAATTGATTAAGCTTTGTAGACTTAATGAAATAGTTAAAAGAAATATAGGTCCGTGTGCTTTTAAAGGAGATAGAAGACATTAAAAAATTGGCGGGAAATGGATTTCTCTGGATTTGCCCTTAATTTAACATTAGAACTATATTTGGCTAGGAAGTTATAAAACGAATTTTATGAAAACTTGTCAGGTGTCTCAATTTGACCTATAGAAGACATTCATGATATAAAAAGCGGGCACCCATGTGCAAAATTCTATAAGCCATTGAACTGGAGAAAACCAGAGTAAATTCGAAATCTGACACAAATTCAAAAATGTGATGAGTGAGCCACCTTAATTATGGTTTAACGATATATGAAATCTGTAACATTTGGATGCGATAGTAAGATTACGTTCATCAAAGTCGTCAAATGAAGAACAGTTCAGATATTTTATACACCCGTAGGATGAAGTTTGACTAACGTCGCCGTCGAGAGAAGGGAAATGAGTAATAGTGAAATAAAAATCATACAAATGATGATAGTCAAATCAAGAAGAATAAGATGACTGAATCAAAAATAGTCAAATACTGTCATTACACAGATTGGGATCAGTAGATTAACTACTGCAAGCTAGCGATACTGGAAACATATCATTATGTAGATTACACTATGAGCTAAGAACCTTACGATGTGTAAAGTAGATCACTAGACGATTCCTGTATTATACAACGGCCTTGGGTATGGAGTAAATGTAAATAAGAAAAAGCTTCTACAGATACATGGTAGAATCAAACAATGGAACACCGCTTTTATTATAGTTCTTTATCATCTTAAAGTCACCATAAGGCCTTCAACAATGATCTAGCTTTGGCCATAAACCGCAGAAAGTTCAAGACGGCCCCTAGCACGGTTGCAGCGGAGTTCATTACTTAATGTCGAACAACGCTACATCTATGAGGAATGCAGATCGTCAACAAACATAAATTAAACTTGCAAAGTGCTCTAACAATCAGTCATCCGTTCGTTGCCCGACAATAGCAATAGTGTCTCAAGCTAGTGGACAATTATAACATATAGACAAACAAAGGGCACTCATTAAGTCGATTGTTTGAAAGCTTGGCATAATATTAGTCTTTTATACAGATAAGTCTTATAGCAGACTATTCTAGACTCATACAAAAGTCTACATAAGTGAATGCAGGACTTCAAAATGTGTGATATAGAAAGCCATCAGGTGTTGACGAACTGTATTATACCACGTCACTTTCAAGGAAAAAGCAAACTTCAAACAGGAACAAGCAATTCATGATTAAGGTATACTTAAGCATTATAAGCTTTATGCTGCGTTAAACATTGAAAGTGTTTCACGTTGTAGAAGCATGAAGGAGATTGTCTGGCTTTGTTGATATGTCAGTTTCAATGTTTCGATTTTGTTAAATTATACCTCAAATAAATAGACATCAAAATACAGTTGCATAAAAACACATTCAGAGATAATGTTGAAACAGACCTGTAATTAGCCATTATCTAAGATAAACAAACGAGTTAAAATTCTTGTCGAACTGCGATAAAAGGTAAAACAAAAAATATATACACATATCAAAACATAAAAGATTAAAAAACAAGCAGACAGAGGTACCTCGATATCGCAGTTCGACAAGAATTTCAACTCGTTTGTTTATTTATACTTACACGAACTGCCGCACAGCACTCTTTATTTTATTATCTAAGATAGACCTGTAATTAGCCATTATCTAAGATAGACCTGTAATTAGCCATTATCTAAGATAGACCTGTAATTAGCCATTATCTAAGATAGACCTGTAATTAGCCATTATCTGAGATAGACCTGTAATTAGCCATTATCTAAGCCACTTGACAACCAGTTATGGTCTATCATAGAAATATGCTTTTGAAAACATATTGATTTTTGGTTTTAGAATGGAACATTTGACAGATTAACTGAATCTTGATATGTTATTTAAATTATAGAATGGTAAGTACAGAATTCCGCTGTTACCAATTTGTCAACCACGCATACAAACAATGCATATAATGTTGTATAAATAATTAATGTCAATTTCAATTTCCTGGAACATCGTGACATGCAAATGAATTAAACACAAATTCGTCTGTCGGAGTCGAATTATAAACAGTTTCTGATAAAATTTTGTTATTCTTTCATTTAAATTCTGGGAGACAACAATGAGTTTCCTTTCCAATCTAATACAAGGGATCGCAAAAGTTAATGGAGATCTGTCAGCTTTCGTCTACTTTATTACCATGAAGGCTTTACAAAACCCTACATCCTAAATTGCAGGATTTAGACAAATTGTCATTGTACAAGCAATCCAAGATATGACCTACATATAGATCTATTATGGTCCTAAAGTAAATCACGTGCTGCTGTTTAGTTTCTAAGTGCAATATGACTGGGATCGACAGCTCAATGCAGTTTTCAAAAAGGTATAAAAGCACTTATTCATATATAGCAGGTTACATAATGTGATGGCCACTTACATATGATACATTTATGAATTCATACAATGGAAAGCTATCGTTTGTATACAAGGAAACTACGGAGACAATCTCGTTTAGATAGTGTAGATTTAGAACAGTCATCAACAGAGTCCCTTGACATAACACAAACAGCTGAGAACACTGAGACATCAACACAACATATGGAAGAGAAAAAGGGACCATGCTTGTCGAATTTAATAGACTCAAGCTGTGCAACATGTATGAAAAGAAAAGAAAAACGATTACAATTCCTGTTTGGTGAGTAGACTGTTGTTCTTTTTACACTAAAAACCAATAGGTATGTACAGTTTTCTTGTCAACTGGTTTGCTATCCTAAAAAAGCAAGCTCTACAGGCTTAAAGAGAAAAAAAAACAACAAAAATGCTTGAATATTTCCATTTGTTTTCTGACTTTCAACATCATTGTCTAATCATGAAACAGAAAAGAGGTCGTTTTCAGAAACTCCACATTATTAGATAATCTAATGCTTAAGAGGGTAGAATTTTTACGATAAAGAGAGTAGTTACATTTTTGAAGAACCCAATAACTTGTCAGAATCTAAGGCGTTTCAAACTCTTTCTAAATTTAAATATTGTTACAATAATTGGGTATATTTCTCATTTGTTAGTCTGGTTACTAAAAATGTTAATCATAAAACTGGTCTATATATATACACACACACATATATATATAGTCGTCTAAAGGTATGAAACTACGAAGAGATATCACCCTATTACCGAAAGCTATATTTTTATATAGCCTAGGTGGCCGGGTAGTCTAGCGCTGGACAAAGTGCAGGCGGTGTTACCATTGATATCAACTGAGCGATGGTTCGACTTCCACAGAGGGAACTACAAAAAAATTTGCTGATACAAAATTGCAGATCTAAATATGTAGGGCTGGTCATCAGTCGAAAATATCAAATTATTTATCGAGCCCAGTATAATGTCTTACGATTTTATCCGTTGGACAGGTATAGTATGACTTCAGACAGTTATATAAAAATAATACATTTTGTAACTTCGTGTGGCTGCATTCCTTGTCGAAAGACATTGAATCCTCTCTGCTATATACGATACCTCATCGCAGCTGATCTGTGCTGAGCCCAAATACATCATGTTCTTCGTTACAACCCTAGCTTACACCTACCAGAAGGTATCACCCGGTTCCCTAGGTGGCCAACTGGTCTAGGGCGCTGGACGAAGTGCAGGCGGTGTTGCAATTGATTTCACAACAGCGATGGTTCGGCTTCCACAGAGGGAACAGGGAACTACCAGAAATTTGCTAATACAAATGTGCAGATTTAAGAATGTTGGGCAGATCTTAAGACGTATTCTTTCACACCTTTTCCGATCTTGTAAAGTTTTCAAGGAAAAACTTGTTTACATTTTTTCACCCTTTTATAGGTTTTGCCCTACTGAAAACAGAATTAAACTGGAAATTATTATATGTAACCCTTGATTTCAGCCATCTTAGAACTACACTATCATACTCTCTAAACTAAAACAATACATGTATATGCTCAGCAATGGAAGGGAGCAGGTGAGCCTGGTTTCGATCTGGATTGGTACTAAATTTAAAAGACTGCATCACATATTTTCATAAAAAACTGCATGTTGCATTTATGCAACACTTTCAATCCAGACAAAGCTGCATAACACATTCACCCGTTTCCGTCCAAATGATATGATAAATTTGATTGTTGTATTAATTTCTGCATTTAATGTGTCTAAGCGCTATGAACAAAATCTTGAAATAGTTAGAATCTTTATGTCTTCAATCGTCAAATTTCTGAAACTTTAATTTAATCAGTAAGCGTAACTGTCGGTGCATTGTTTTATGCGTAATATTATCATTGCCGTCGCGATATTTTTTTCAACTTATTACTGATTTTCTCATGGTATTATTTCTAACATGTTTTATTCAGAAAGCCTTGATCGAGTCGATAATTTGAATACTGAAGAAACTTTTTTCGGAAAACATTCCCTGGAGCCTGGCTACCATTTGAATGTTTGATCCAGTAACATTTAAATCTCACATTTGAAGAAAACTAACGGCATTTGAAGAAAACTAATGGGTATTGCTTAAATATATTTGATATTTTTATGCTTTTTTATATTAAGGGAATATTGCCATTGGTGACACCTCGATATATCATTTTTAAGAACTTGATTCGTTTGTAATTATTTTTGGTTACAATACACTGTACCGTTTCAAATCAGCCGACCTTAAAACACACCTTTGATCTTAAAATCTGATTACTAGTATCTGAAAATGTAAATGATTCATTACCTAAACGCTTCGTTGGTGAAATGAAATGTTGAAGACGTAATAGTTAATATTTAAAGCAAAACTACAATTAGGGGACAACCATTTGATTTTCAGGGAAGTGAGGGGTCTTGGGCGATTTTGCCCAGAAAAATCATTTATTTTTATGAAAATTTCGAAGCAAATTTTTTTTTTCGGCGAATGTCACATCAAATTATTTATTTGTATACCTGTCATACTTATATTCGGTACCAAAATTACACAAAATAGAAAAAAGAAGGGAAACGGGGAATGTGTCAAAGAGACAACAAAAAATCCATTTAAGGAAAGATACATCGCATAATCTCCATCTTGTCCAACTACTAAAATGTCTATTGAACTAACTTAGATTTTGTTTGCAGTCAAAGATAGGCATCAAGCATACTGTGAAACTATTCATGCTCGAAGAACACAAATAACATGTGGATACTTTAAAATTCGGAAGATGTATAGGAAAATCTCAAATCCATTATCTGAAAACATTTGATTTTTCCACATTGCATACCACACCTCATCATGATCAACTAAAATCAAGAATTAAAGGTATCATTTAAAAAGCCTTTAACGATTAAAAAATGTTGAATTAGGTTATAAATTCTCATTTTTTCAAAAGCCAATTTAAAAGGAATATGCTACGATGAAAAACAGGTGTGCTGTATGCTTTATTTTCTAATTGATAATATGTTTGTCACATTTTGAGGTGCCATTTATCAACAGCAAGTTGGCATACCAATGGGCACTAATTGTGCTCTTCTTCTCGCAGACTTGTTATTATATTCTTAATAGACTGAATGTCTTTACGGACTGGTAAAGGATTCTTAAATAAGATATGGCAGATCCTTCAATCTCACTTATAGATATATTGATGATGTTCTTTCCATCAATAACGCAACTTTTGCTAAATGGATCCCATTAATATATCCACCAGAACTAGAGATAAAGGAAAAAAATATCAATTTCCCTTACATGTACAGTAATATTCCAGCTTCTTCTGCTTACGGAGTATATATTTCACAGTTGATCGCTACGCGAGAGCTAGCACAAATTATACAGACTTTCTCATTAGACATAATTTTCTCCGTGACCGCCTTATTAATCAAGGCTTCAAAAATGTCTCTTTAGATCATTGAAAAGATTCTTTAATAGATATCAAGTTGGCATACCATTTCATGTGGGAAAATTGAAGTTTCGGTCCAAACTTTGCTTAAAGATTTTTGATTTACATAGTACTGGGGTGATCATTTCGACCTTTCCATATCAATTGCTGTTGAGTTGCTACAAGACACTACCACAATGTAAGGGGAGTTTTGGTATGCCATGAAAACCCTTTAACTAACCATTTCTTTTGAAATGCCTGTACCAAATCAGGACCATTGCGGTCCACAATCTTTCCCGTGGATGCCTCCTTAATTTGTTTTTTGTCTCATTGACTTCGGCTATTGACAGATTTGATCGGTAATTTTGGTATTACCCCCCATTTACAACAGAAATATTCTTCAAGCCAGTCAAAATTAATTTTTTTCACGACAAGAAGAATTATTATTTTTTTCACTGGCACTATGATTAAATTAATTATTTACAAATTGTTAAGGACCCCCTCCCCTACTCTTGAAATTCAAATGGTCGTCCCTTAGTATCTTTAACTCGGATTTAAAAAAAATAAATATAAGTTTGAGTAATTAGGACTTTAAACTTTGAAAATGTAAAAAAAAATGCACAAATATGCTTGGCACATTCCAAAAGAGGCCGACAAAATTTCAACACCATTTAGAGATGGTAAGAGTGAAAGAGATGCCTGTTTAGGAAAAGCAAGGCTTTGGGAAATGTCTCATGGATGTTTTTAAACTATTCATAGTTAAATCAAAACTGGTCCTAGAAAAATTGAGGTTGATTTTCCCTGAATCAACTTACAGCTTAAATACATCCAGTTCATCTTACTCAGTGACACGTTTAGCCTCCTTCCTAGCTTAGTTCGCAACAAGATTCGTCTGAAATTCCTTCTCTAGTTGATTGGTTGGTAGTATTTCGAAAGTTTGGTTAGCAAATCACAGATATCATGAACTGATAAAAAAATCCAGCAAAAAAAATGGACATAGCTTACATTTTTCACGTAATTTGGGGTATCAACAGAATATTCGGCATTTATCCCATAAATTCCGATGACCTAAAGATTTTTCAAGCCCCTCAGTGATCCTGCTACTGCAATACATGCAGATTCTTTACCAAGCCCTCAGGGAAGATTGGGTTTGATTTTCTAGAATGAAAGCAAACGAGAAAGTGCAAATAAACATGTTTTTAATATGTTTAAGATACAATCACCAGTAAAGTCACCAATAGAATTAATTTCTATGAAGATAATTATTATGAGTCACCTCCTAAGCTGTCTGTTAAAAGATGAGAGAACTTGGTGACACATGTGTGTTTGCACCTGTCGACAAAGCTTCAAACAACGTTGCAATTTCCGAATTGGTCATACAGCTCATTATTATTATTGCAGTTTGAGTTAACATATGTGTTATGGTCTCATGTTCATTTACTCCATATCCTTTCATAAAATATTTAATACAGGATTTTGTCTTTTAATGCAGTGTGGAGTTGGTAAAATAATTCCCCGTGTTTGAGATGTATGCTCTATATATTTCTTAGTTATGGTGTACTTGTACATAATATTATTTTGTATACGTACCAAATGTGAAGAGAAAACACTCACCAAACATAATTACTAAGATACAAAAACGCTCAAAGTTCTTCCTAAAGATAACACCTTACCTACTATGAACTGGATTCCTAAGCTTCGCAAAAATCCCTACAAACATTGTTTTATTTCGGCATTGAGTAATTGTTCTTCCACAATTTTGTCCATCCATTTGTCAAATGCACTTACTTGCATAAAGGAGTTTATAATAAAACATTGTGAAAAAAAAAACATTTCAAAACTGTGGTGTAAATTACTTTGGGAGTGTAAAAAATTCCCTTGAAGTTTTAGATAAATTACAATCTATAACAAGACCACTTTCATCTATTGATAGTTATGATTTTTCCACACTCTATACAACCCTTCACAGAATTCGATTAAATCCTTATTATATAGTCTTTTAAATGTTCTGGTCTTCAGTTCATTTGCTGTAGCAAAAAGCAAGGATTCTTCTCCAAATTTACTTTCAACAACCATTGATCTTGGACACCAAATCTCTTGCTTGACAACATTTATGTTTATTTATCAACAGGTCATTGGAATTATTACAAAGGGCATTCTCATCCTCAAATTCATTATATTGAAAATTTGTTAAAAATGCCAGAAAATGATAAAATAAAACTTACATTCTTTACATCGTAGTGGATATTAAGTCTGTCTATACCGAGTTCCTATCGTTATTGTTGCCCTAAATCCACATTACAAAAGCAGGATAACAGTAAACACCTATAATGGCCGGGAACTACAATCACATACAACAATTTACAAGCGAACTACACTAGAAAAACAATAATGAAAACGAGAGACAATTTAAATAACGATAGGAACTCGGGATAGGCGGACTTGGTACCGGCACTAACAAAAGCCAGTGGTATGGCTTAACCGGTTTTGGATACCCAAATCTTCCCCTTCTGTGTCCCGTTTCCCTATAGTATATTAAACATGCGAATAAAACCCAAAACAGGTAGACTTCTAACTCAATGACCACTTTCTTGGAAAAGAAAAACATGACAAAACGTAATTTAGAAAGATGGGTCAAAGAGTGCTCGCCGCTAAACTTCCGGCCAGCTCAATGAATCTAGTCTGCTGGTAAAACACTGTCGCACTACGGAAGAAAAATCAAACTCAAAACTTCCCGAAGGGTTTGGTATTGAGCCATCATGTTTTTCAGTAGACATCCCTGTTAATATTTTAGTTTTGTCTTTCATTTGTATTTTCCTTGTGAAGTCCATTTTGTAGATTAGGTCTGGATTGTATTTTTCAGTCATTGATAGTTTTTCCGTTACCTTTTCTTTCACAATACATGATCCTTCAATGATTACAATAACGGAACAGCTATGATTAAAGTGGAAGATGAACACAATTTATAGAAATTTTCAATACACGTATTGTACAATTCATAGAAACAACAGGTTTATAAAATTTATCATACACCTTTGCTGTAAATGTTTTTTTTATCTTTTGTTTGTCTGATCGGTGTGCATTGAAATTCACTTTTGTATAAATTATATAAATTTCACTGGAGTTCACACTGTGAATGCCTTTGTTTTGAATGTTGTAATTTATGTTTCTGTGCTTTGTATCTGTAACGTCATTGTTTTTTGTGTCTGACGTTATTGTGTCTGTGTTCTCGTTTTGGCCGTGTCTTTGGACTTCGATTTTTGTAAATTTCACTCCTTTGTTCCTTCGGAATTCTACTGCCGTTGTTTTGTAAATTGACAGTCTCTTTCACCATACTGCAATTGTTACGTAGCACAACTTAGAATTTGTCAGTTATGAAGGAAAGAAGGAAGAAGGGTTTATTTTTGTAACTTCGAAATGTAATTCTGACCACCTGTTTTATGTGCCCACATTTCACTATTTTATAACGCCAAGTTTTCTTACATTCGACTTGATGAGTGCCCTGTGTTTGTCTGTATGTTGTTATCGTCCACTACCTTAAGACACTAGTGCTTGAGAACTTTGCAAGTTTAATTGATGTTTGTTGACAATATCGCACCCATGACCAATGAAGACATGGATGTAGCGTTGCTCGACAATGAGCAAATAATTCCGCTTAAACCGGTGCTAGGGACCGTCTTGGACTTACTTTGAGGTATGAGCAGAGCTTATTGTTGAAGGCCTCATGGTGACTTCAAGATGAAGAACAACGAAAAGTGTTGTTCCTTTGCTTGTTTTTTACCATGTATTTGTAGAGACTTTGTCTCATGTGCATTTACTCTTTATCCTTTTATTCACCATTTACGACTGGAGTTTGTCTCTCCTGCAGTGTGGAGTCCGTAAAAAGATTCCCCGTGCGAGAGATGTATGCTCTTTGTATATTTCAGTTATGGTGTACTTGTGCGTGAGAGAATTTCTCATATAGATATACTATTCATACTTTCAAAATTTTGGCATTCATTTTTTGTAACCACCTGTTTTATGTACCCACATCTCACTATTTTATAACGTCAAGTTTTCTTACATTCGACTTGATGAGTGCCCTATGTTTGTCTATATGTTGTTATCGTCCACTACCTTAAGACACTAGTGCTTTTGTCGGGCAAAGGATGAGAGCGACTGTAAGAGAACTTGCCAGTTTAATTGATGTTTGTTGACCATCCCGCACCCATGACCAATGAAGACATAGATGTAGCGTTGGATGTATGACAATTAGCGAAGAATTCCGCTTAAACCGGTGCTAGGGGCCGTCTTGGACTTACTATGAGGTATGAGCAGAGCTCATTGTTAAAGGCCTCATGGTGACTTCAAGATGAAGAACAACAATAAAAGCGTTGTTCCTTTGCTTGTTTTTTACCATGTATTTGTAGAGACTTTGTCTCGTGTGCATTTACTTTTTATCCTTTTATTCACCATTTACGACTGGAGTTTGTCTCTCCTGCAGTGTGGAGTCCGTAAAAAGATTCCCCGTGCGAGAGATGTATGCTCTTTGTATATTTCAGTTATGGTGTACTTGTGCGCGAGAGAATTTCTCATATAGATATACTATTCATACTTTCAAAATTTTGGCATTTATTTTTGTAACTTCGAAATGTAATTCTGACCACCTGTTTTATGTGCCCACATCTCACTATTTTATAACGCCAAGTTTTCTTACATTCGACTTGATGAGTGTCCTGTGTTTGTCTATATGTTTTTATCGTCCACTACCTTAAGACACTAGTGCTTTTGTCGGACAAAGGATGAGAGCGACTGTAAGAGATCTTTGCCAGTTTAATTGATGTTTGTTGACAATCCCGCACCCATAACCAATGAAGACATGGATGTAGCGTTGCTCGACAATTAGCAAAGAATTCCTCTTAAACCGGTGCTAGGGACCGTCTGGGACTTACTATGAGGTATGAGCAGAGCTCATTGTTGAAGTCCTCATGGTGACTTCACGATGAAGAACAACAATAAAAGCGTTGTTCCTTTGCTTGTTTTTTACCATGTATTTTTAGAGACTTTGTCTCATGTGCATTTACTCCATATCCTTTTATCCTTTTATTCACCATTCTTATTATAAAAAAACATTTATGTTCAAAATAATGAGCTAAAATTATATCTAAATATCATTTAAACAATAATGTACTGTACCGGACTGTGTTGTACTGTAAATTTATTCCTAAAGCACTGAAAAAAGCAATAAAGGTAAATGGAGTAAATGCACTTGAGACAAAGTCTCTACAAATACCTGATTAAACAAAGCAATGGAACAACGCATTTATTGTTGTCGTAAATCTTGAAGTTACCATAAGACCTTCAACAATGCGCTTTGCTCATACCTCATAGAAAGTTCAAGACGGCCGTAGCACCGGTTTGAGCGGAATTCATTGCTAGATATTGAGCAATGCTATATCGATGCCTCTTTACCCATGCATGCAGGATCTCAATAACCACAAAATTAATTGGCAAAGTTTTATTACAACTGCCGTCATCCGTTGCCCGACAAAAAGACCAACGAAAGCCAATCACAACGACTACGTACACAACTCATCGAGTGAAAGAATAAAAACAACATGGCATAATAAAATCACGAGATGTGGGACAAACAGGTGGTTAGAATAACAATTTTGACATTACAAAAAAAAAATTAAAAATGGCAAAATTTGAAAGGATGATAGTGCATCCATATCAAAAATACTCTCAAGTACGAGTACAATAAATGAAATGTATTTCGCTGGCGTACAGGGACGATTTATTACGAAACTTCTAATGAAATGCAATTACGTATTTTTTTACCTGAAAAACTATTATTCAACATGGTATCAAGCTACATATTCTATCAAATTTAAAGAATGAATATTATGTGCAGAAAAAATACTACATACGCAGCTAAATAGACAAAACATCTGACAATCATTTATGACGACACAGCGAAGTGTAAGAAAGGAATTTTCTCTGCATCCGATTAATTTTGTCGCTATGTGCGATCCAATATTATATACCTTAGATATGCACGCAACTGTCCTGATAATAGCCAACCCTATACTCTGACACAGAGAATTCTACCATCATTATACTTGGTACTTGAATACTTCATAAAAAAACTGTCGTGTGAGAAAAAATATCGCAAATGTCGACCAAGTGGCAAAAATGTCACTTAATTGGAATCAAAATTTACAACCCAATCTTACATTCTGTTTTTGACTCATCAACGTAAAAAGCCCATATATTTCATTACATATCAAACGAAAAAGGTAACAATCGTATACAATGTGTCAGCTCTAGAAAGTGGGCATGGGGTGTTAATTTCTATTTCGGTCCAGTTTGGTTGATCTTACCAATATTAGAGTTTGTCATTGTGGCATACGGTTTACCACAGCTCAATACATTAATTAAGGATTAAACAGGGTCTGGTACGTAATGGGTTGAACTCCCTTTTTTCAATTACCTTACGTACGTTAGATATCTGCGAGAGGTTTCCCGCCATCTTATATTTTCGAATTTACCGCAAATGTATGAAAGAAACATATTTCATCCAACTACTTTTGATTTCAAAATATTTCTTCACTTCTGATTTAGCTCCTGAAACAAAAAAAAAAACAAAAACAAAAAACAAAACAAACAAAACAAACAAAATTAAACAAAAAAAAAAACAAAAAAAACAACAAAAAACAAAAATTTAACTTGAAAAATAGATTCAAAACGCATTGAGAAAAAAACAAGAGTAAAGGTTTCTTGAATCAAACATTCATAATAGTATTCAACTGAAACACAAATGAATTCCTCAATTAAAGAAAATATAAATGTATTGTGTTGAAATATTGTATTTTATCTTGTTAAAGAAAAATCATTACTCGTGACAATTGGACATATCATGTGTCGAATCCCATCTATATGTCGAAACATATTTGCAAGTGAACGTGATTTGTAAATGTATCATTTATAGCTGTCTGAGAGTCAGTCTTTTAATGAACAAAATGATGAAATACACTAAAGAATATCTCTTCAAATCTTATTACATGAAACAAATCCATACAAGTTATGCAATATTGAACAGTCGCTAAAATCTCAGCACTACGTTGAATATGCGACAATTAATAAAATGAAATAATCACAATAATAGGAAAAAACTTATGTTCAAGTAAATGTAACTCTTGACGAGAATACTATATTTTATAATGAGGTAAATAGTACTAGTTTTCGTAAAATCACAGTTACAGTTGTTTTCTACGTCTTTTAAAATACAGACAGGACAAGGGATTTAGGGTAAAGATGGCCTAGACATTCACTACACATAGGGGAGGGTTTGGATTCAAGAAAACGAGTTTAACCCCACCGCAATTTTTGCGCCTGTCCCAAGTCAGGAATATGTTGGTCATTGGCTTGTCATTGTCTTCTTATAAAATTTTAGTTTCTTGATATTTGGGTTATTGGATGTAGTTTGTTTCCATTGATTTATTCACTTTTTTGGACCATTTAGGGCTTGCTATAGGGTGTGAGGTTCCTCATTGTGTTGGACACCGTATGGTGACCCCTAGATGTTTTGTTTTGGGTCGTTTTAACTTGGATATGGGATGTTGTCTCCCTGACATTTACCCCATTTCCTTATTTTTTCATAGACAATCACTTTCCGAAATAAAGATGTAAATCTAAATGTGTGTCTAAAATTCTTTGACTGTCCTTTTTTACTGTAATTCTGTGTCCCCCTCGCAAAAATTTGTCATTTTCCCAAATAGAATGTATGAACTTTACTCAGCAAATTTGTCTCTTCCGAAGTAAATTCATGCCTTTTTCTCCAAAGTTTATGTCCTTCTTTTTTGTCATCCTGTAAAGTGAGAATGGTATAAACGTCATCATAAGTATATGACGTCATATACCATTCCCACTGATAGGTACAACGGTGTTGTAAGGAAATGCTTTATTTAGAGACGGTGACTCAATTAGAACTTGCCTAATTTTCATTGAGGCCATTTTATAAGATAAAAACAATAATGCAAATATAAAATACAATAATACAAACATACACATAATATCATATTGTCGAAATGCGCATATGCAGAAAGTAAATTCACAGTAACCTCGGTATTAAGTTATTTGTTACCACTGGGTCGATGCCACTGCTGGTGTACTGTTAGTCCCCGAGGGTATTCACCAGCCCAGAAAACAAGATGATTTAAATGATTCCAGGTTTCTACAGTTTTTAATACTGAATGGTAGATTATTCCATAACTTGACTGCTGAGTAATTGAAAGACGTTTCATAAAAATTGGTATTGGATCTAGTCAAAAACAAGTCATTTTTCGAAGTAGATCTTAGGGACCGACCATTTAACTTGAAGGGGGGGGGGGGGGGGNGGGGGGGCTATGGTTTTTTTCTAAAAAAATATTTTGGATCTGATTTTATTAGAAAAAAAATATTTTGGCTGCCAAAATGATGAAAAAAATTTTTCTGAATGAGGCTTTCTGCCCCAAAAAATAATGTTAATTTTGAAAAAAAAATATTTTGTTGATACGCGTGGAAAAAATAAATAATTTGTTTCGCGCAAAGCGCGAAAAAAAATTTCTGTCCAGAAAAAATAACCATAACCCCCCCTTCAGGTTAAATGGTCGGTCCCTTAAGTGATAATTTGGAACTTCTTCGTTTGTAGATATACTAGTAAATAAATATTCAGAACAAGTCTATTACTACTTTATATGTTTAAAAAGTACATTCTTGATAATTTACCTCTATTTGCAAAAGATAATCATTTCAATCACGAAAACATTAAATTTGATGGAATTGAAATGTCACAATCAAGTATAATTCTTGCAGCCCTTTTTTGAAGATTTAAGATTCTATCCGAATATTTCTTAGGTATACTTCCCCAAACAGTACTACAGTAATCTATGTATGGTAATATAGAACTATTGTAGAAGAGCTGTTTTACATGTGCTAGTAGATATTCTTTGATTTTATACATAAGAGATATTTTTGTTATTATTTTACATATTCGATTTACTTTGATGCTAGGTTACTTAATATCCACAAAGAAAAAAGGGCATCGCAAATGACAAATATAATTCTAGGCATGCCCTTTTAAAGTGTAAATTGATGTTCACAAACATATGACATTAAAGCAACACTTGAGGAATATTAAGCAATTTCGAGCTACGCAAATGCATACAGTTGAACAAAATTCCTCTTGGAACGTTGAACGTTAAAACTATTCCTTCCTTTTATTATTATCATTATATGATACATCCGTTTCATCAGCAGTAACAAATCATCCTCACTTATCTATGTACATATAATAACAAAATACCGACGTAACTGTGAATTTAATTTCTGCATATGCTCATTTCGAAAATTTATGTCTCTTCAGTGCAGATCAAATCAAAACATTTGAAAATATAGGACACGTATTCCTAATGATAATATTGAGAATAAACAACACTTTTATCAGATGCTCTTGATCTTAAAGTAACCAATATAAAGCTGAATTATGATCAAAGCTATGTTCTCGTTCCTTGATTCTTTTTGATACAGACACATACATGCATAGACCGGTAAAAATAAACAATTAAGAAGAATTTCAGGGACCAGGGCTAAGATGTTTGATATCGACACCAGGTAAACCAGGAACTGTTTTAATGTTGAGTAGTATCTATATAATACAATATAAGAAGTAAGATGGCAAATATTATCGTACTAAAATTACATATATGTATCCCGATTGGCTGAATTTCACTGCACAGTGAGGCTTCATTCCTTGTATGGCACTCGGTGGATGTTCTTGGTACTTGATTTTGCCTCCTGTTTCGAGATGTTTGCTAATGCGTGCTTTTTTACTACTTTTTTATTATGGCTTTCCATATTATTTGATTCTAATGCTGATGATGAGAGGTTACTCCTTGAAACACGTGTACAACATAACGAAATTTACTGCTTTTATGAGACTTGGGTATTTTTGTATTTCAAATGTTAGAAAATGACAAATACCGAAGTTACCGTTGATTTGGCTACTGCATATATATGTACATTTCTACAACTTGTGTCTCTTCAGTGCAGATAAAATCAAAACATTTGGAGGTCCATAAACCAATATGTGTAAAAACTGACAGAGAATAAATAACCAAAGAATCTAAATAGAAAAGCCAAAATTCACTGACTGAAAGAAAAAGAAGAAATATAACTTAATTAAAAGGTCAATTGTTCAGAGAACAATTGCAAGGTCTTTCACCAGTTTTCACCATGATCACATGTTTTAGTTTGATTTTGTTGTCTATTTCAGTTCAAAATGTGTTGTAAACAAAGTTCTGATCTTTCTTAGTCTTTTGCTCAACGGTTGCTAAGGACTTTTTCGAAAAATTAGCTTCTTGCTTAGGACAGTAAAGTCACTTCCGGTTTGCAATGTCATTCATTTCCTCTTTACAACATTACGAAACTTTTTGCCTCTGGTTGCTAAGGACTTTAATGGCAAATAACGTTGTTGCTAAGGACCTTAACCTTTGACCTTGACCCTATTTTGTCGGCCATATTGAGTTGAACAATTTATCTTCTTATAGTTTCTTTGTATCTTTAATAGTTTTTGAAATATAGGCAGAAAACTCAAAAATCGGACCCCGAAAAATGGTTTTTGGGCAATAGGTCCAAAATGAATGGTCCAATTACTTTGGACCCAGTGTCAAATGTAGACCTCAATGAGAAAAACATTCACTCAAATACATTTGATCATCTATCTCTTACAGTTTACGAGTTAAAGCGATAACAAGGCAAAAGGTCATCGGTGACCTTGACCGGTGACCTTTGACCTTGACATTTTTAGATGGCCAAATATTACTTATTAACAATGGTGAAGGTTTCAGCTCTTTAAGACTTATCGTTCGGTAGTATCAAGCATTAACGGAAACTCAAAATCTTTCAAAGGGCAATAACTCATATAAAGAGTCGTCAAATCTCTTTGGACCAAATATAGCAAAGTTGCGTCTCATGACAATGAACATTTTTCTCATTACATGTTTTCAGTCATCTATTACGGTTTACGAGTTAAAGCGATAACAAGGCCTAAGGTCATCCGTGACCTTGACCATTAACCTTGACCTGCACATTTTTAGATGGCCATACATGACTTATGAACAATGGTGAAGGTTTCAGGTTTCTACGACTTATCGTTTGGGAGTATTTAGCATTAACGGAAACTCAAAATCTTTCAAAGGGCAATAACTCATATCAAGAGTTGTCGAATCTCTTCGGACCAAATGTAACAAAGTTGCGACTTTTGATAATGAACATTTTTCCCATTATATGTTTTCAGCCATCTATTACGGTTTACGAGTTGAAGCGATAACAAGGCTTAAAATCATCGGTGACCTTGACCGGTGACCTTCGACCTTGATATTTTTAGATGGCCATATATGACTTATGAACAATGGTGA